>JANTOP010025160.1:0-11668 GCA_027564815.1 Symmerus nobilis | reverse complement strand
TAATATCTATCTATGGGAGCTGGTGAAAAATTGAAAAAACCGATAATCCTATTCTTTTATTATGGGGTTACGACCAGAGGGTGTAAGTTTTGCATAGAATGGCTGAATATCTAAATGTAGGAAATGTATAACCACAATAACCACATTTGTTGACAATCATTTAGAAAATTAAATGGATGTTCTTTTCATTTAAATTTATTGTGTAGATATACGTTAATATTTTTGAAATGAATTATTTACATTTAAAAAGTTTATTAAGTTTAAACTTGTTTTACAGAAAATAAATACGGAACTAAAAGCATCTTATTAAAGTTCTCGTATTGATGAATGTGAAATTTTGTCCTATTAAAAGCAACTTTTCAAAACATTTCTTATAATAACTTTATCCTATCTACAGATTGTATCCATATGAATCTCTAAAAATGAATAAATATTTATACATTCTAGATCTAGAGAAATTTGTAAGCTGTTTTATTGCATTTAAAAGTTCCTGAAAGGATAATATTTTTGAATGGTGAAGCGACCCTATTTGAATAGGCCAAATATACACATTACTTATTAGTTAAAAAGGAAGATTTCTCTATCTCGAAACAAATGGATTTAAATAGAAGCTTAAATTCTTTTGTCGAGTAATTTCTTTATATGTCATGTTCCATATGAAAAGGGGCCGTATCTTCCCAAACCAAATTTTTCAGTAGAGCTAAAAATAAGCGTTTGGATAAATTTTATCGGTTTTCATGTTTAGGTTGATTACAATTCCCAGACATGTTCTGAGCATTATACAATCGATTTTAAGCCATTTATTAATTCAGCAATACAAAAAAAATAGATTTTCCTCAACCTCAATTACCTCAAAGAAATGGACCTCATCTTCCACCATGTATTTTACCGGCCTTAGGGCCTGAATATGTTGGGGAGTCAACTAACGATAATAGCGTCGATAAGAGAGACGCGAAATACAAGCGCATATTTCATTGTTTATTTCTTTGTTTTCATCGCATATTTGTGTGGTTTTTTATTTCATTCTTTTTGTACGTCTACGTTTTAATATATACAAAGAGAAAGCAAAATAAAAACCATAAACACATGCGATAAAAGCAAAGAAATATACGCTTGTATTTCTCGTCTCTCTTATCGACGCTATTATTGTTAGTCGACTCCCCAATATATTCAGGCCCTTAGTTACGTACGAATTTGTTGCGAATAAATATTATTATTATTATTATTATTATTATTATTATTATTATTATTTCATATGCGGCAGTTAAAATTACAATACATAATTAAAACAATTAGAATTACAATAAATTATAAAAACAAATTAAATTCCTTTTATAGAATAGCAGTTTTCCAGGACCATTTTTCAGTTTTTTTATAAATAGCAATAAAACGACGATCGTTAGATTAATTCTTTACAGATTAGAAATTTACACAAAAAATCCTATAAGAAATGGTGACGTGCGTTTCTTAACTCGTTTGTCATATGTCAGGAAAACATTGTAAAAATTGCCAAACTTTGAAACTCGATATCTCAAAATGGAATTTCCATACTACAATTTCAAAATGATATATAACTAAGCCAATTTTTGGAATTATCTGGTGATTAAGGGGGCCTTTTATTGAGAATAATGTGTAATTTTAGGAAATGCAAAAACCCGGATTTTGGTTCTGGGAAGATAAGGTCCCTTTTCCTATGGAACATCACATACATAATAGCTTCTATATAATAACTTAGTTCATTATTTACTATAACCATTTGGCCTATAAAGTTTACATTGTTTACATTAGTTTAGTTAAAGGACTATTAACAGAAATGAGTATGTTCAACATTATCCCTAAACATAAATCAAATATAGTAATAGAAATTTAAGGGGGTTTCTGAATCGTTGGCTTCAAAACATAGGTAATATTTCGAAAAGTATCCTCATATAAAGGATTAAACAATGAAACTTCGAAACAATGAATTAACAAAAACGAGTAGTATTAGAAATATGTGGGGATAAAGTATTAAATTATTATGGTGAACAATTTCTTGAAAAAATAAAACGATGGTAATAAAACAAATATTCTCTTCAATGATCATTACTTACACAAACCCTTCATTTTGTGTTACTAGTTTACCTTACGCACACATATTTATAAATTATAAAACTACTCGTTTCTGCCATCTTCCAAGACTCCGGAAATTACAACATTCGTCAAGTTCATTGAGCTTCATCGTCTGATCAAACTCTTGCCAATCCTCTTCTATTGCTTTTAAGAATTCGTGAATTTTTTTTAACTTCAATAAAGATATATTAATAAGAAAATAAGTGTATCAAGTTTCATTGTTCTATATTAAATCCTTTATTAGAAATACCGAAATATTGATTATTTTTTCAAGTCGACAAAGTAGAAATTCCCTTAATTTACATATGAGTTTTCGTGGTTCTCTGGTCTCTGGTTATTACAATATATTATATTATTAATATTAACAATTCTGTATGTATACGTATAATTAAATTAGCGATGTACTGGATCCTAATAAAAATACCCGATACCAGGTACCCGGCCAAAAAAATAAAAAAGTACCGGTAGTTTCTACATGCTGCTTGCTTATCTTAATTATTTGGTTTAATTATGCAATATTATCAATTTAAAAGTATAATAAATTGTGTGGAATTTGTGGACTTTTTTAGGAGAAATACCATTGCAAATCAAAGTAAACTAGAAATAATCATCGAAAAATGCTCCCAATAATAATTTAACAACTTTATTAAATACCCTAACATCTCTTATAAAGAAAATACTTTAGCTTGGTGTGCAAGAAATGTAAAATTATATTCAAGCGAAAAATTGTTAAGCGGGTAGGCATTATATACAAGGCCAGAAAAAATAAATTTTCCTACGTAATGCAGAAAATCTGTTTCACAACATAAGATTACTAGAATATGATTATTGAAGTAATGTATACTGTATTTCTGTATCTATTATAAAGATAGTTGTAAATTGTAAATCTATACTTAAAACAAAGCTGTTTCTATGTTATATTACAAAATACGAGCTGTTTTTTTTGAAAGTGGAATAAGTCCATTTATTAAAAAATCGAGATATATAAGAGTTTGCGTTTGAATTAAATTAAAAATATTGGCGAACGGTAATCAATTCGGGTGATATTTTCTACACTAAGAACATCTTAAATTTTATTGCGCAATAATAATTTTTAAAATTGCTAAAGAAAATAAACGATTTTGCAGCCCCAAATGGACTTACTCCACTTTCAATAATAACATAACTGAAAAAAATAAAAACAAGAGGAAGAATAAGTCCATATTTTTTATAGAAATAAATATTTAAAAAAATGTATATTTTAAGATTATTTCTCCTCTGTAGTTAGCATAGTGAAGTATTCATGATAAATTGGTGGTATATAAGGAAGTATACTTACACATCGCTGAATTTCTCTCTTATTATGGGTCTTGTTATGGGTTGTTATCAAAAAGTCGGGCTCCATTGAATATATTATTGCAAATATAAAATGAAGATATCTATATCTTACTAAAATTACCATTAACTCATTTTTTTCCAAAAGTGGACTTGTTCCACTTTCAAAATAACGGCTCATATAATAATTCACGCTTACATTTGAACTTGGAATCATTTTTGTTTTATTTCCTTCAAAAATGTTTGATTATAAAAGAATTTTATTACCCGGTTACCCGGCCTTTGATTTTTAAACCGGGTCCGGGTAATAGGCGGGTAGTGCAAAATTGGCCGGATAGGCCCGGTGGTACCGGGTAGATCACTAAATAAAATATAATATAATATCATGATATTGTAGAAGTTAAATGGCTCCCTTTGATAAATATGTTTCTTATAAATCAAATTTTAAATATGATCAAAACGAGAATTTTATATGGGACAATTTTGAATTATTTTATTATACTTGTGGATCTTAGACGAGCAAATTAAAACAAGGAAAATACTTTACAGAGAAATCAAAACTAATAAATTAAAGGAATAATTTAGTAAGCTATAATAGGATTAAAAAACGTATAAAAGGGAAAAAATCAGTAGAGTATTTCGGTTTAAATAAAGATTTTGGAGAAGCAATAAGTTTCTCTTAATACAAAATCTTACATACATACAATATAACCAACGAGCTCAATATAATAGAGGGGCCCATATTCATTTATTTTGTGTTTCACTACAAAAATAATATAGATATAATAATAATGTAAAAAAAATAAAAATACAACTAAAAAAATGGAGTACGCTGTTTATTGTGGAAACACAAATTATTTCTATGGAAACATATGACTTTTCCAATCTAGTTATAGAAATCTGTGAATATAATTAATGAAATCACAATTCTTAATTCAATGCCATATTTATTTGATTTTACATAAGCTTCTCCCAAGCTTTCTCACACACTATTATAATTATTATCTGCACACGATTTGCTGTACACGATCGACAGATTATACATTATATTGAACAGTATATACGTACCAAGAACCAATCAAATAGTTTAGTAAACTAAACTGGTGCGCGCAGATGCAACCCAATCAGACTAAACTATCGCCCCATAATTTAGTCCTTGTATTGGATACTGGTATCTTGGAAACTCAAAGGCCATTGACACAACAGAGGATAAGAGGCTATAAGATGTAAAATGTAGTTGAAAACTTTTATGTTGGCAAGTTCCAAATTGAAATATTTATGTCGATGTAATTGGCCCATCAGATTTTTCGTTTCCTTGCACTAATCAAAATAATCAAATTAAAATTACGTACAATCATACGCTAGAGGCTAAAGTATAGGTATTCAAAACGGTCTACCCTAATCAACCCTATTTAAAATATAATATTGCACAAATAGAATCATTTTGGAATGCGTACTATTTAAAGATTGAATAAAATTAAAATCAATTTTTAATTTAATTGTCATCCATTCGAATCCGTAAGGGGAAGAAGCACTTAAAAATATTTTTGTACTTAATTTTAATGTTAAGATTAATAAAATAAAAACTTCTTAAATTTAATCCTAGCATATTTGGAAGAAGGTACGGGGAATTTAGCCTACTATGAAGTCCTTCTTAAAAGTTGAAACTTAGTGCTATAGTGACTAGGTAACATTGAATATTCAAGAAGAAAAAAAAAATAGAGAATTATAAATCTTAATTCGGAACGCGTTTTATTGACATAGCATTCGAAGAATATGGAGTCTTAGTCGAATTCTTAAAGAACCGCCGAAATGTTAATCGCCAAAAAGCAGCCCGAAAATCTACACTATAAAATGCGTATATAAATGGATTCATAGCACTGTTAAACCATCCGAGCCACACCAAAAATTTTGCCAACAATGGATTGACATGTTCGTTTGGTAGAAACGGTGTTAATAGATAACATACGAAAAATGGTAACCAACAAACGATAAATCCGCCAACAACAATACTGAGCGTTTGGGTTGTCTTATTTTCACGTTTTAGCGATAATATCCGATTGGATAGGGATTTATGATGGGTACGAATGTGTTTGGAATGTAATTGTTCACCACTATACATTCCACTACCAGACATTATCGTATTGTTACCATGTTTAACGCTAAATTGATGCGGACATTTATTCCACGATGGTTCGTTCGATTGGTGTACGGACGATGTTAAACCAATTGAATAATTTATCCGATTCGGTTTGTTACGTTTTAACGAAACGGGTCTTGATGATGTGGACGACGATGATGTGTCAACCAATTCGTAGTGGCCATTCTTTTTCTCGCCACGATAAGCATTACTCATAGCGGTCATAGATATTTGATGGTCTGGCTGGTCATCATTAAAATGTTGAGGATTTATTGTTACCGACGTTGAGGTGGTGGCTGTTGTTGTGGTCGACAAGTTAATGCCGCAACGTTTCTTGTATGGACTTGGGCCACCAATTTCATGTTCGGACGACTGATCCATATCGTAATCGGCCTCATTTTCTACATCGAAATGTTTATTATGTGTCTAATATACAGAAAATGAAAAGAGAAGAAAGAGATTATATTGTTAATTTATTAATTTATTTTCTTGTTATTTTCTTAAGGAGTATACTTTTAATATTGTAAATAAATATGCCGTTCAAGTGTAAAAACCGTTTATTACAATTAAGTTTCAAATATGAAACTTTCTTCTCAAGTTTTGTCTAATTTTCTAATTACATTTTCTTATTACTTTTCCCTTAAGTCCAAATTATAAAATTTACAATAATTTAAATATTAATATGTGATAATAAAGTTCAACTAACTTAGGTACATATATTATCCTGCTGCTTTAAATTAGTTATAAAGTATGGAATGTATAATAAAAGTATGCTTTATACAAATATGGTGGATTTAACTACTCCTATTAAACACATACTTTTTTTATGATAGGTATTATGAACAGATGTAGTTTGAACATCGGCACCACAGTAATCCCTTGAATATGAGTATTATGAATTTCCACAAGCTATTTGAACGTTCGTATTATTTGGTGCGTACGGTATTTGAGTATACTCATATATTTGGCTGTAGATTCTCGAGAATAATTTTATTTTTTTTTTATTTTTCAGATCATCAATGGAGGATTATAAAGTAACGCAAGCAATCAAGAGACATGCAGTTATCGTCGCTATATGCGCGAAACACACCGATTTAGAAATCTCTAATTTTACCAATTGCAACCGATCAATTCGTACATAAGGCTCGTCTTGAATTGGAAGCATCAGCTGGCGATGTAGAAACTTGCAAACGTAAAAAACATGAAGAACGTTGGGACACTACTATAAATACACATTTTGTCCAACACGTACAAAAGATCGTTAACGGAAGCCCTTCAAAGTCTATAACGACCATTGCGAGGGACCTTAATATCTCTGTCTACCTAATCCGTTGAGTGGTGGACAGTTTATGTCGACAGAAACTCGGGATCAGAGACTTATACGAGGGAAGCGTCTTTTGATCAAGATTAAGCACCCTGAAGTCCTGATGTTGTGATTTTTTTTACGAAACAATTTCGACCAGGACCAAAAATCCAATCTGTGAAATGCTACAGAGGTTCCCCGTGTTATGCACACGAAGTTTCCAGCAACTGTTATGGTGTTAGGAGTTGTGAGTAACGAAGGGCCAGCCATCTTCATTCATCGGGAGCTTCGGGTGAATGCTGTTGCCTATACCGAGCCTTTAGAAACAGTTGTGAAACCCTACGTCGATAGTGTACGTAGGGATAGACCATACATATTCGAGCTAGACTCTGCTCTTTCACACAAAGCCATTACGTGTAGCGAAATTTATCGTTGTTCACAAAACATCTAATATTTTATTTTATTTCTTTATTTATTTTAACGATACTGAAGACGATACCAAATTATCCAAGTTTACTTTGAAAATCAGTCGTCGATTCGCGCAACTTATTGACGACTTTTTGATTTTCATGTTGCACATTTGAGCAAGCCAGCCGTCGAACTGTGGATAGATTTTATACCACATACTCTCGAAATTATGCAATAACACCAACACGCCGAAGGAATGTGCGTACTGAAGATAATATCGCCACTGTAAACGAAAGTGTGGAAGAAGATCCAAATTTATTGATTCGTCGTTTGTCGCAGGAATAGGGGCTCGGTCCAGCAGGAATTAAAGCTACGAGACTATCATATGCCGATTGGGCTCTAGAGAACTTGAAAATTGAACCGTTGTTTCATCGTAAAATTGTGTTTAGCGATGAGGCTAATTTCTTCTTCAAAGTGTTCGTAAAATTTTACATTTTTCCAGTCAAACGTACTTTACCGCTTCAAAACATCATTTTCTATTCAGTTTTTACAAGCATTTGAAGTTTTTGTGTTTTTCAAATAGATGATTTCCAATAAAGGGGCGATAAGAGGCATAATTTGCTACAATTTCAAATGTGAATTAACACGTAAACAATGTAGAGATGAAATGGTTTCTTTAATTCGTGATCAAGCACCATCCTTATTAACAATAAAAAGATGGTACAATGAATGCACACATGGACGTAGTAGCCTCAGTGATAAATTTCGTGAAGGACGTCCAGTTACAGATAGAAAAAACATTGCTGCTGAACAAAAAATAATAGAGGAGGATGACCGAGTAACATACAGTTTTATTCGTGCATTCCTTGGCATTGGCATTTCACATATTCATGAGATTCTGCATTGTAATTTGCGTGTAAAAAAGAGTTGTTCTTGTTTTATACCCCATAATCTCACTCCAGCACAATTTCAAGTTCTATCGGGCTTAAAACCATCCATTATAATGTTCACAATGCCATGAGATTATCAGGCTTTCGTGAATTTTCGACCTTGGAGATTTCCAAATTTTTTTAATTTTCAATATTTCTGTGGCTCCAAGCATTAACCGCTTAAGTGGACTTCAGACGAAATTGAGTTATGAACACCATCGTATTCTCCATGTACGATTGCGTATACCCACAAAAATTCTCGTTTTTTAATTTGACCAAAATATAGCTATTTTAAGAAATATGCATAACTGCGTAAGGTCATGTATCGGAGTAAATTAATAAAACTTTAAACCGCCCTCCTGAAAAATTGCAAAAAACGACTTAAGCGGTTAATGCTTGGAGCCACAGATTTAATGAGTTTTTAAAAAAATGTTTCTTATGGAATTGTGGCGACCACGTTCAAAAAGATTGAATGCGTCTGCATTAAAAATACAACCAGAATACACCGTATTATTTCTCGTTTTTTATCAAAGGGATGAGCAAGAAAATGTGACAAAATCAATCATTATTCGGAAAGTGAAACAGATCGACACGCGTTTGATAGAACGGACAACATTAAAATAGGGATCATAAATTAAAATAGAATTTGTAAATTAAATAATTAATTAAATTAAGTTATTGTAATTGAATTATTATAAATATTGAACACTAAAATTAGGTAAAGATATTAAAATTGATTTAAAATACCAAAAGAATGTTCAAAATTTTCCGATTTCCATGAAATTTTCCGATGTTCACTAAAAGTTCTTAAATTTTTAAAAAATATTCAAGAGTCCATCGAAATGTAATAGTTTTACGTGAAGACGTCATATAGATATGTCAAATAGAGTGTTTGGAAAGTCTATTAGAGCGATTTCATAGACATCTTATGTGAATCAATGCAAGGTGATGTAAATGAATTAAATATAAATTATGGTATATCTTACCGACATCTATGAGATATAATCTCTTTTCGAAACTATATTGGGGCGTTTACAAGAAAAACCGAATAGGTACATATGCTTATCCCTGTTATCGAAAGACAATTATTTTGATTCGATTATAAAATTTTGAGTATAAGAAAACTACGGAAATTAAAGTCTCCTATACAAATACTGAGATAGAAACGTAGCACAGATGTTAAATGGTCATCGGATGGATGAGATTAATTCAATAAAATGTTATCGAATAAAATACACACAGACCATACATGCTATGATATGCATATACCGTAAGCTATGAAAAAATTTAACTCGGGGCTAGCTGGGTAAATGAATAGCCATCCCGCGGATATCCTGTTCAAAACATAAATAGGAAAACAAATGATGAGAGCTTTGCGAAAAATACAATATATACGAATTATATAGAACAAACTAACGCCTTCTTAAATGAAGAAATAAAATATTCATTTTATTATGGTTGCTACATTTCTGTATTTATTATTATTACTTGGTATATTTAAACCTTCTAAAGGATCTTGCGTCCTTCGAAAGATTTAATCTAAATTGGAATAATTGTTGATTATATAGAGGAAATATTTTATTTAACACAAAAACATAACAATAAATGAGGACAGAAAAAAAATTACCTTATGTACTTCAATTTCGGTCATATGCTCGTGACGCTTTGCTACGACACATGATATTCGAACATAGACATAAATCATAACAGCCATTGGTATGAAAAATGACCCCATCGCCGAAAACACAACGTATCCCTTATTTCGATTGTATCGACATTCAGTTAAAGCACGTCTACCAGGCTCATACCTACCAAATTTTGTAAGTAGCGAAACCAATGTCATATGTGAAGGAATGGCAAGAAACAAGAATAAATTTTAAAAATACTCTGAACAGTTAGTGTGAATGGTTTATATATATGAAGACCACAGGGAAAAACAAGGAAGGTCACAAAATATCAATTACGAGAAAAATCGATTTTAAAATTTTGGTGTTCCTTGTTTTTACATCGTATTTTTTGTTTGTACCTCGTTTTTAAACGCGGCTATTAGCTGACTGTGTCATGTTTTTTCCGAGTAGATCTGATTATAATAAAATATAGACATTTTTCTACTAAATGGCAATCTTAGCTTAATTTTTGAAATTTTGTTACCTTCCTTGTTTTTTCCCTGTAGTCTTCATATATATTAGGGTGGCCTGGCCATGGTTTAGAAAAATCTTTTTTTTCTAGTTCTTATAGGCTAAAAACGTTCGATTTGCTACAAAATTACAAAATATAAAGTTTCGTAGCGATTGATGAAATTTTAGAATTCGCTCACGAGCCCTAAAGTTTGGAAAATGCGATATTTCATCATTTTACATAATATTTAATAATAATATCAGTTTAAATAACAATATAAATTAAAGATAGCTACGTTAACATACGATTTACGTATTCTATGTAAATTTACCTTTTCAAAATGGGGTGTAACGTTTTTGTACGACGAATATTTCAGAATTTATAGCTAATATAGCTATTTTATTTTGCAGTTTTGTAGCAAATCGGACGTTTTTAGCCTATGAGAACTAGAATATGCGTTCAACATTTTTCTCCCATATATTTGGCGGCCACCTTAATAATAAATATATATATAATGGTTTATAAATATATATAATATATAACTTTTAAAGAGGTTTTTCTATTTCTGAGGACATTAATGTTAATGGTTGGGGTGAGTTATTTGGTGATCCGTTTAACAGATAACATTCAATCGAACTTAACTTACGAACTTAACCTATCCTACCCAGAGTAGGAATCGGAATGATTGATATTAGAATATTTAACAATACTTCAAAAAGTTGTATTCACTTCCACCTACACCAACATTTATTATAGAAAATCTACACCAGCCATCCAGTAAAATATTAAATTCATCATAAAGTTTCAACATAGCTGTCGATAGACATACCCTTAAGACAAACCATTAAATTGATTTAATGGAAATGAAAGATCTTCTATATTTGTTTGCGCTTTAAAGTATTTAGAGGGTGGTCATAACGTTGAAAAATCACAAAAATTTGACTATGTATTATTTAACTTTATGTTACTTTCAGTCAATTTTTCTAAATTGTTGGCATTTTTTCCTCATTTTTGGTAAAGGTACTGCCATACTATTCCGAATAATGTACCGATCAGAATAGTGTGCCACTGGTATACTATACAGAAAGTTTATCCCGAATAGTGTACCATAGTTACTAGGCTAAGTGTATAATCCCAAATAGTGTATCCATGGTACATTATTTAATCTCTATCTCCAAGTATCAATATGTCTCAAATTCGAATATTGTACTATGGTATATACGGAAGAGTACGGTAGTTTTAGTTCAATAGTTGAGTTAATACTATATATTAGAGATGCAAAAGATTCGAGTATTAGGTACATTATACTCGTTACTTTTGAGATCCGAAAGTAACGAGTATTCATTT
>JANTOP010025149.1:0-12533 GCA_027564815.1 Symmerus nobilis | reverse complement strand
ACAACTCTATAGCGGAACTTTCTAGACCCCCTCTTTTTTGAAAATCGACAAAAGTGTCAATCGAACCTCCCTAATATACATACCTATAAAATTATAAATAAATTTCGTCGAAACTGAATATCTATATATACCTATGTGGTTAATATCAAATTGACTTCAAAACTATAGTCATTAAAAATCACTGTACAATGTACATAGTAGGTATGTAATTAAAATATTTTTCAATTATCAAAAATTTAAATGTAGGTATATACATATAATTAATAATAAAATGATTATGTAAGTAATGGTATTTGTATATTTGATCAATCTATTGATTTAAAATGTCAACTAATATATTTATCGATTGACATTAATTGATTAAAATTTGCTCTAATTAGCTTAAGCCGGCTTGTCAATCACTGCGTGTTATTTCAGCCTCCTATGTCAGTACATTCAACTTTTCGTAATTAACGATTTTCTCAATGGAATTAACTTGTGCATACTCAACTTTAATGTGGATGCAATTTCCTATTACAAAAAAATAACTATACATTTTTTAAGCATTCAAAAGTCACATCCCACATTAATGTGTGTAATACAGTTTGGACTACGTCATGAAAATCTTGAATTTGAAATGTAAATTGAATGAAATTGGTAAATGAATCTACAATATTGGTATTTTGAAATTTTTAATAATATACTGTAATAAACTCTAGTCTAGAATAATCCTTTATTGAACTATTAGCTGAAAATATTGTAAGAAAATATTTAGCATATTAAAAAAAATATATAATAAATTTTATTAACCTTCTTTGACAAATATTTGGTTTATTTTTATAGCAAAACATTTAATTAATTGTTAAAAAAAAATATTAGAGGTTATTGAAATTAACAAAACATTATTTACATTCAATAATTTTACAATAGAATTAAATTACAAGACAACAATTAATTTTGAAAAGAATTGTTAAATGTAAATTATTTAAGTGGTATTGTTTTTTAACCATTTAAGCAATGTATTACTATTTATTTCAATAATGGAAGAAAATTACAAATTTAATGAATTTCCAGCTTAAAATTTCAATAATTTTTAATGTGAAATTAAATTATCGAATATTTAATACATATATTTTTTAGACATCAAAATATTGGATTGATTAGAATTAGAAGTTTGTAATGCCTACAAAATTTATATTCACAAGTCAACGAAAATGTAATGCAACAACTTAAATTTCTTCTTCTTATTAAATTTCTTGTAATAAAGTAGAACCACCATGAAAATACTATTGTATATAATTGAATTTAACATTAAGCCATTGTTAATATTTACTAATTTAATTACAGAAAAAGGCTTGATGTAGAACAAAAATAATAAATATTTCCGTATTATTGGGTGAATTTTATTATGGGCTAGAAATCATTGTCCTTTTTCATTGAATTTAATAAATTTCGTAAGAATTCCATACCAATGGATATGCTTGGGTGAAAGAGTACCATTAGGAGTACCTACTAATAAATCCTAACATATCTCTATCTAATATCTATTATATTTAAAAGTACCGAAGAAAGTTCAACAGTTTTAAAAAATTTATTTTATGCATCTTTGAAAGGTAGATATTACGAAATTCTTAAACAGATGACATTGTCGCCCAGCTAAAAAACAAGTTGCCTTACGAAATAATATACAAAGTAATTATATTAGGGTATGACCACGAGTCTTATCCCAGTGGCATAAAAGTATTTCAAAACTTTGATTGTTTTTAGTATTGTTCTCTATTGTTCATTATCCGATAATATGTATCGTAAAATTAAATCATTAAATATCAGAAAGTGTATTAAAATGAGAGTTGTATAAGGCAATAAATAACCAATTACCACGGAGGTATTTATCGTATGCAATAAAATTAATTTAAAAATTGCACAACGCTCTTATACATAATTCCTGTTTCATCCTTCCATGTTATGCCAACTGGAAATAATCAAACTTACTGACGGTTTCGTAGTACGGCGCAGATGGCAATCTCGGGATCCCGGATCTCGAAATCATCGGAATTCTCTATAATTCTTTAAACCTGAAATCCTGGGATTAGAAGAAAATATTTCCTGGGATTTCGGGATTGATATCGTCTATTATTTATACTGTAAAATATTTCATTAATTTCAAGTCGTGAGTTCAATGCGCATTTATAGTGTATTAAGACGAGTATTTTACTTTTAAGTATAACAACATTATAAATTATCTTTCATTTGACACTAAAATTTTCAAAATCCGACCCAGTCCTGAGTTAAAACTTTCAAAATTCGATTTAAAAAAAATATATATTCGCAGTTTTATTATAATGTATTCCATATGCTATATGATAATTCACGATTACACAACTTATAGCTTTACGGAAGTAAGAATGAATTATAAATTATTTTAATATGATGCCATTATCTTAAAATTAAAAAATTATTTACACAAAAAAATTATTTTGCCTCTACGTTAAAAGATGCTAAATAATTATTAGATTTAAATTAATCAAGTTTTTTCTGGTTAGACTCGTATATAGAAAAAAAGCTATTTTCGTAATATAATAATTTAAAAATTCTACTAAGGAAAGACTTTTCTAGAAAATCTTATATAGATACCCACCCACTAGGTATGTCATTGTGAAGAAAGAACAACATCTAATCACAGAAATTATACAGTGTAGGGTACGGTACGATTAGTGTTCAAGTTAGGTCGTCTATTTAGGTATGTTATGATATAATATAAATATCTAAGATATAATGGAATCTTGACATTTTAGGAAATCAGAAAATACAAGGTTAACCAACATATTAAAATATTGATATGAACCCTTGTGTCTCGCTGTTACTTGTCCCTGATAGTTATAAAGTATATTTTAACTGGCATCTGCACATAATCAGCATCACATTGGAAATGAGGCAAAACTAACTGAATGTGTACGGGATTTCAAAAATTATCCCGATTGGTCTGTCTGATTCGGAAGTAAAATATACCTATACAGACAAAAACATAGTTTTTCAGGAGAGAGGTTTAAAGTTCCGTATTCAGTTGTTTTACTATTGAAAAATATAAGATATTTTTTTTACCCACTTAAGTATATCCAAAATTTATGTTTAATGGTCTAAAATGTTCTAAAATAGTTGTAGTTAATTAAAATGTAAAAAAATCGATTTGTGTTTTTTTGTAAGTATACGAGTATTACTGGTGCATTAATACTCAGTTAATTAATTAGAAATCGCATTTATGAAAATTCCATCCGTTAAGGGAAGTTGTATCATAATTAAATATTCAAGGTTAAATTTACATTTTTTTTCGCTAATACTAACTATCCTACATAATTCTACCTTTTAATAATTTTTCTTCATTTGCAGTTGAAAATAAATTAACGTTTAATATAAAAATATTCACTTATACAATAAATTATAGTATTTGAATTGCGATAAATTTTAATTGTTGATTAATGAAGCTGACTGGTTGCAAAGTATTGATCCGAAAATAAAATTACATCTTCAAAGATTACCATTTATATGCATATAACGATATCTTATAACAATTTAATATAAGATATTAGCTCATATTTGTGGGTGGGTCGATAATTCAAATGTGAATATTGATTACAAATATTTACAATTATAATTGGCAATAAATTATATATTTATGCAATTTCTTATAATTTGTTATTAATTAAACTCTATTAATTAAATATTGTACAATACGAGTTAAGTGTTATAATATTTTCAAACTTACCAACTGAATTGGATTCAACATGTAAATCATCCTTTAACAGTAATATATGCACAACAGCTACATTTATAGAATTACCAATACTAGCATCCGCATAAATACTTGATACCTAAATTTAATATAATTAATTACTAAGTTAAGTACAATAACAAAGTAATGTTGTTTGAAACAGGGAAAAATCAAAACTTACAATTGACATTAATGTTAAGACGTAACCTCTTAAATGATGGCCATGATATTCTTGCATTTTTTTATCAACCGCCACTAATACTTCCATTGTATAAGCATTGTTAACGATAACATTAGGAGAGATATTTCGTTTATTGCGATGGTGATTACTACTATCATTTCCTAGTCCATTATATTCATTTGATAGTGTAATATCATCTATAATGGTTGGACCGCAATCTGAAAATTAATACAAGGAAAAACAGATAAAAAGTTAGTAAGTATAATTCGCTAAATATATACTCGTTGAAATTAGACTCTAGTTTCGTTTTGATTAGAAAAATTAATTGTGAAATTAGTTATGTCCGGTATATTTCAATATTATATGTTTGGGATAAGTATTATCCGCGTATATACCGATAAGAAAACTGAATACTAAATAACAAACTTATAGTCAAATAAAACTCCCCGATGACAACTTTTATTAAATTTCTAAAAATGTAATCTACAGTTAAGATGGCATACATTTCAAAATTTCTTCAATTATCTTTTTAAGCGAAATATGGAGCACCTTTAACTTATCCACGAATATTCACGAATATGCAATCATTTAAAAATATGATAGAGACACAGTGGAGACCAATAAAAAGGTAGACTGCGTGGCGCAAATAAAATAATCATCTGTTTAACAGACTCATGAATTAATACAGGTTTCTCTCATTAAGATATTTTTCACCGCGATATGGGTATAAATGAATATGAAAAAATAAAAGATAAAATCCATAGCTACATTAAATGCATTAATATTACATTTTAATAAAAGATTAGCATTAAAAGGAATAAATATAATTAATATGTATTTGAAAGCTTATGAATTAAAATTTATAATTTTATAATTTATAACATAAATTTTCGTTATGTTATTTGATAAGTTGTGGTTGTTAAATTAGTCGAATAAAATACTGGTTTTATATATAATGCTAATTGTGAAATGCAAATTTTTACATATAAGAGCAGAGGTCGATAATCTTTTTTAATGGGATCCTTCTTAAAAGTATTCGAGAATAAAAGATTAAAAGATTTAATCTATGTACCTATAACTAATAAATGTGGTTATATTGGAAATAAATTAAATAACACTTAGCGATTAGTTTGTTTAGTATGTGTTTTATAAAAAAAAAATTATTTGAATTAAACTTAAACCAAAATGTAATGAATTTATTGCACAAATTTTCAAAAATAGAATTTAAATATCTATGTTGTCCCTATAGATTTAAAATAAAATATTCTCATAATTTATTTTCTAGAGATTCTGTCAATATTTCGATCAATAACAAAATATTAATTCGTTATATTTTAAAAATTTAATTTAATTATCCGGTTTTTGGGTTCGAGTTCATAATTAAATTTTATGGGAAATGAATCCTCGGTTATTTTGGTTAACTCATTAATTTTCTATAGAAAAAGGCGAAATACCCTCCGACAAAACATTTTGTGACGATATGGCATCTTTCTCAACAAAGCCATACAAATTTTCATCGAAAATTTAGCTGGAAGTGAAATCTCCTAACTCATATTGAAAACGCCGAAAATATGTATAAGCGATCAATGATGAAAAGATAAATAAAATAATAAAACTGATATAATTAAGTGAAGTAAGACTAAATTCAAGCAATCCTTTCTGATGCTCAATAAGCTTTATAGCAAATTCTGTAATACTAAAATTACGCTTTTCAAAGGCCAAAACATCTATTTACTCATTTTAATTTCATGTACAATATTTGGTTTAAGTAAATCATGACTATAAACAATATTTGAAGCCGCATAATATTATAATGCCAGTTTCAAATGCCAATACACAGCTAAATAAAATAAACTAAATGCTGTTGGCAAAAAAATCTGCAATAGATATAAGTTTTATGCGATGAGCAGTTTGCGGACCCTGCTTTACGTAAAGGCTCTTAAAATAGACAATTTAACCGATCTTCTTAAAAATAAAATGTATAGTAATATAATTATCTAATATTAAAACTAAACCGGTTCTAATTAACAACAAATAAAATAGATGGGAAATATAGAACCGTGATACTTGTGAAGCGAATTATGCTAAACATAAAGAAAGATGATTCTCAAAGTATATTATATAACTCCTTCCTCGAAATTCTAAACAAATTATATTAGATATACATACATATAATAAATAAATTTGTTTTATATAGTATTATGCAAGTTGTATAATAATTTAATAGTTAAAATTATTAAATTTCAAAAATTAAATTAAACACATACAATAATTCACGGTGAGATGAATGAACTGCAAAAAATGTCTATTTTATTTTACATTATTTAATTTAAACAATTATTTCATACATAAATTTTCGCTTTATATTATAAACATCGTTTATTAATGAATAAAAAGTTCTTTTTTTTTAATTGTAAAATATTATTTACGTTTGTTTTTCTTTCATCATCCATTTAAGATTTTAATCATTCATTTAATTTTAATTTAACTTTGTATACGATTTTGTTTTTTGGAACAAATGAGGTCTTTTAATATCCAAACCATAGCAAGTTACCCACATGTATGGCCTGTGCATTTAATGGAATATAAATTAAAATAATGTTAACATTATTTATAGGGAAATTGGCATGGTTTTGGCCATTGAAATAATTTAAAAAAAAAAACTGTAAACTCACTATAAAGAGATAGTTGTGATGTAAGCTTTTTTCCTTGCATATTTCTTATTTAAATTAGTTTTAAACATTAACAAGAACAGTGTTTTTCAATAAACCAATCTCCAAGTTCACAAGTTCTTAAAGTGACAACCTTTTAAAAGTTAATTATTTCAATTAAAAATTTACTATTTTATGGAAGAATTTTTTATTTAATCAAGTTCTTAGAACAATTTCGAATATTAGATTTATATTTTTACAGTAAGACATAATTAAATAAATATAGACTCATAACTCGTACATTTATTGTTAAATTTTGAAGCCATAACACTTCCTTTATTATAGGTTATATAGCATAGAATTAGTAAAACATGTTAGAAAGAGTTATGCAAACCGGATATGAAGCAGGTACATTGCTTGAAACCTATATAGCCTTCGATAACGCATTTGTTTTGATGTTTACATAAATGGAATCATATATCAATGACCAGTGGCAAAATGCTCTTCTAATTTTGATTGAAATATAATTTTGATGAAGATAATATCGCTACGAATGGGGATTATTAAAGATGTGCATCGATCAGGGTATACAATTTTTAGCTTATCATCATTATTCCAGCATTTACGATTTTCTATTATTATAAAATTAACAGTTCTCTCGCTTCCAAAGAATGGCAAAATTAATTTCTATATAAACAGTTATTCTCGTAAACGTATCATATTCTTAATAAATATTCTTGATAAATGGTCGCGATATTGAGAAGGTGAAAATTGGAATATACTCGTTTAATAAAATTAGATTGACCTGCTAGTTAAAATTTATTCATCTTCTTTGCCAATATGTATAATCATTGTCTGCAGAGATCTACTACAATTACGACATACTTTGGTCAGTTTTTGAAAGTGACGGCAACTAGCGATTTACCTTACATTTCGTTTATACATTCATCTCATGCGCTATAATCTTTAACGATGTGATCAAAAATTTTTTCAAAAAAAGTGGTATGATCGTGGTTGTTGTATTTGGATGTTAAAAATGTCATTGACATTGAATGGTGTATTTAGTACTGTAAATATTATATACAATTAAACATAAATATACGCTTTTATTTGAAATCTGGAACAATATTTATGAATAAAAAATATTTATAGGCTTTGCCTTATAGGCACAAAAATATTAAATTTAAAATATTAAAAGTTTAGAAGGAAGAGGTTTCATCAATGTTAGAAATAAACGATTTGATTGCATTTATCTTAAATATTCAAATGTTAACATATTCTGAATGTAAACAATTAGTTAAAATAACTAATTTAAAATATAAAGCTATACATAATACTGACAACTTAATTTAAATAATTCATAAGATAAATCTATGGATATATTGCACATTCTCCAAACAATTGATACCAATTTTTGTATATCTTTTCTAATAATACACCTTGCCAATTTAGATCATATGAATCTTATCTTGAAAATTCAAAATTTCAAAATGAGTACGCAACATATACAAATATACGATATTCTTAACAGCCGATTAAATAGAATAAATATCCATCAATCATTTCATAAATTTACATTAAGAGTAACTTTAGCTTATATACAAATTTCACTTACACTAAAACTCGTTTCGTTATTTTAATGATGTATCATTTTATTATATAATTTCGAGAACAAATATTAATCTTGCTCACCTTGCCAAAAATGTATAGATTTTTTTCCTAATTAATATTTTTGCATGATTATTCCATGATAGGTTGCCCCATTATATTCCGGTTAAGTTAAAATCTTAAAACAAAGCTAAAACATCTCTAAACAAGCTATAAATTTAGAAAGATAGTATGGGATGTATAATAAAATTAATCAAAATGCGCAAGTTAGTGTAGAAATATTAAAAATCAAGAAATATATATTTTCAAATAAGAGAGGATAAAATACAATTTTTTGGAGATAAATGAAGATATTAACGGTACTAAACGGAAGCGGATACACACAACAGCTATATACTGCATAGTGTTAGAGGACAGAGGACACTAACCAATTATATGCACAAAATAACTTCAACTATCATGGGATTTACGAAATCATTTCCTTGAACATTGATATTTTAAATTTCATTATAATAAAACTGATATTTTAAAGAACAATACTTTTGAGTTCCGACACAAAGATTTTCGACCTAACCTAATCCAGCCCATAGTTTTTAACACGATGGTATATGGCTCATCGGCAATCGGACCAATGACCCGAATACGGCCAGAATAAAGTTCTGTTGAGCATGCTGTTTATTATACGCGGACATAGTAAAAAAAAGTAATCTGCCTTTTCAATTGATGGCACCCGAGCAAAATATCGTTAATGTCACCTTTCATATGATTAACGTCAAAATTTCAGTCCGCTGATTATTGGATTTGGAAGCAATATAAAGACAATAACTTTTGTATTTCCCGTGCACATTGAAAAAATTTTACATCGAGCCGTGATAAAATTCTTTTTTGAAACAAAAAACGAACTACGAAATCTCCTTCGTTATCAACCATGAACTATGGGATAGCTAAATTTAAACGCGGTCATGCTAGCTGTGATGATAAACGTCCAGGCCGTCTAAATGAGGTCGCCTCAGAAATCATCGAAATTTATAATTTCGGAAGTGTGAAAACTTCCTACTCTTATACAAAATCTGTAATAATCGCGCACTCGTTAATTATAAAATCCTATATCATTTTGGGCTTAACCGCGGTAATGAGAATGATTTACGCAAAAAAATCCATTTTAAAACGAAAGAAAGGCCTATGAATGATTAAAATGAAATTAAATTCAGCTCTACAGGACTGCATTCAAAAAATGGAATTAAAAACTTTTGGCCAAAAATTTTTAGTATTTTAACATCCAAATGCTGAACTTATTACCAAAGAAACATTTAAAAAGTTTAAATTAAAAAATTATCGGTTCTAATATAAATTTTCGTTCTTTTTTGGAATAAAAATGTAGTTCTTAAAAGTGATTTTCATAAACATCTACATAGGTTTAAGATCAAGATGATTTAAGATAGATGTTTAAATGTTTGATGAAATTTATTGCCCCCCTTAATCGATGTCTTTTTAAATTAGTTATTTATACTCAAATAGTATAATTGGGTTTCTAATGGGCCACTCTTAAGGTAAATAATTTATAAAAATAGGGACATGACGAATTATATATCGGAAACTTACAACAAAATAACGTAATCTTTCAATAATAGCATTCAATCGGCAAATTACAAATAAAAAAACAAGTCATTCACTTCGCTAAGATGACGATGACAA
The DNA here is from genome assembly GCA_027564815.1 of Symmerus nobilis. Taxonomy (NCBI): domain Eukaryota; kingdom Metazoa; phylum Arthropoda; class Insecta; order Diptera; family Mycetophilidae; genus Symmerus; species Symmerus nobilis. The sequence continues at coordinate 2,650 of JANTOP010025149.1, read as the reverse complement.
TGTAACACATAGAGGTACAATAGAAGATGAAATTAATAAGGTAGGAGATGTAAAGGGGTATATAATGATGATCGCAAGATCAATGATCTTAAACTTTAAAATTAAGAATTCATACTTATACCATTAGAATTAAACATCTTATGATAGAACACTTATAAATCATACATAAGCGTAGTGGAAGTATAGAAGAATTACGAGTATAATTAAGCATTTATTCATAGGCAAATGTTGTAGTTGTTTGTAATTACTCATTTAGAGAGTCTTTGAAGCACGCTAAATAATTTATTGACTTTCAATCGTGTGGAATAATAATATTTAATAATTATACATACGATAATGTCAAATTTGGTAGATTATTACAGAGATATTCATATGTTCTTATTTGATCATTACTGATATTGTGTCATGCAACGAAAAAATTTAGGGCAAGGTCAAACTATTTATCACGTTTTACCAGAAAAATGGATAAACATAATTTTATTAAAATTAGTATAAATATTTCGGACATTTTATGCGATGTAGGTTGGGGTATTTGATGTTAGCGACAAAATGTTAAAAAACATTTTATTATTTATTAATATTTAGTCGAAAATTATATACCAATTTTTGGCCTACGGACTCTTTTCCATTAAGTGTTAATTGCTAATGTAAATATTTAAAAAGATAAATCAGTATAATTACCGTAGCAGTGGTTTAGTTTTAAAAAATTGAGCATCATAAAATAACCGTATAATTGTTTGAAAAAAACACCTATAAAGGCTTAGAGTTTTAAAGTGATTTATGAAATTCAGTAGACCGAACGGAGAAGCTTAAAAAAAGTTTGTTATAAATATTATAAAATTTTATTTATATTGTTCATTAAATATTGTTGAAATAAAAAAAAAAGTATAATATTTGGAACCAAATTCAGTGAAAAATGCATAATTATCACATACAATTTCATATTATGTTCATTTTATAAAACATTAATTTACCACCTACCTGCATAATATCATTTGATAAGCCCAAACACCTATTAAATATCTTACATAAATATTGTCATAATCGTGGGCATGAATAATAAATTTTATCCAAATCGTGTAGCATGTAACGTAACTCAGTAAAAGCATCTTCATTGATTGTATAGAAAACATTCAGATAAATAAATTTAACAAATTACACAATTTCAACTAGATGAGGGACGTATTACTAAAGAATTCAATATTATATGTAAAATTAAAGAAAGCGTGGTTTTAGACATAGATAATAGAGACAGGATATACTACATGGCTGAAATGTACTGATATTTTTGAAGAAAAAACAATTTTACTCTTAAGCAAAGTTCCTTCCAGGGCGATACACGAAATTAAAATAAATTTTGTATTTAGATTTTAAAATAAGAAAGATTAGAAAGGCCCATCATTGTTAGATGCCCATCACTGGTTTTAATAGATTATATTTAATAGAAATCGAATATTAAACATATAAATATGACACAAGCAACAAAACCAGAGTTAGAAATAGAGGGAATCTCTTATACAAATATAGAGGAAATTGAAGGAATATAAACGAAATTGGAATCTGCGATTGGAAGGGAAGATTCGACTTTGTATGGAAAACGGCTGTAAGACATTTCATTATAATTTAAGACAATTCTATAAGGCAATTTTCATCAACATTGTTACCTACATTTATCAAGCACAACAACAATTCATCAAGCATTTAAGGTTTCACCGGTGATGGGCCGTAGGGAAAAATTTTGTATTATAGTCAAATAAAAAATATTGAATAATGTATAAAAATTAAATTGCCGATTTCTTTTTCCATTGCCGTTACACAAAAAAAACTAATATTTCTCCAATCACTTAAGGGGGGAGTCACTTGTTCGGTTTGGAAAATCGATTTTTTTCCTCTTTCCGTATTAAATTATGTTAAGGTGTCAAGAATACGTAGAATACGTGGTTAAAAGGTTTATTCAAAATTAGACTTTTCAGAGTCACGGCGAATGTTTTTTGTACAACAGTGCACACCAATAAATGATATTCTTGACAAAACCGATATTCTTAAAATTTTCAACTTGTTTTTCTCGAAACCATGTTTTGAAATACGGTGAACACGATTCCTCTGCCTGTAATTGATCAATCGCTTTGAAAATTGCCTGGTATTTTTATACCTAGATATATTCTCTTGTCCTTGAGGAAATCCGACTTTTTATTTCCAAAAATTAGAATTTATTCTAAATAAGTAATGTCAAAAAACAGGGAAATTTTTAAAAAAAATTTTCAGTAACCACCACTTTGTAAAAAAAAAAAATTTCTAATTTCCTTTCCCTTGTTTCGAAATGAGATAGGTTTGAGATTAGCGTACATTATATCCAATTTAACATCTCAGTTAATCTTGAGCAATCTTACAACGTTATTCATATGATTGATTTGAATTTAATCAAATGAATATAAATATAATTACATTTAAATAAGAGAGAATAGTATATTTTACAATTACATCTTCGTTCTATTAAGGAGGTCGGTGCGGGCAAATATGAAAGCTAAATGATTTTTTTTATTTCATATTATTATTCTACACTCACTTCTGCTCAGAACGACATATTCCCCATAATTTTACGATAAGCGGAAGTGCTTCAAAATTCAGTGCAAAGTAGGGTATGTCGAGC
>JANTOP010025138.1:0-12535 GCA_027564815.1 Symmerus nobilis | reverse complement strand
TCGTTGCTCGTTGCTTGACCCTTCTTTGCACTGTATTTTGAGGCACTTCCGCTTATCGTAAAACATGTGCAATATGTTGTTAAGAAATGAGTCTAGAATAATAAACAAAAAAAGGGGTTTTTTCAAGAAAAGAAAAAAGAATGATTTTTTTTCAATATTTCGTCAGTTACCTCCTCAACTTATTATTAATATGACCAAAAAAATATTAAATGATTGAAACAAGAGTTATAACTAATTACAACGGGTGTTATAAATGGTTACTTTACTGTTACCATTTGTGACCATTACCACTTGTGACACTTTTAAATTAGGTATAAGTTTAAAGAGATCTTCGAGATCAATGAGTTGGCGCTATCTACCAATTGTTATATGAACTAAGAAAATACAAAATATTAAGTCGATAAGTTTAGTTCATCAAGACTTATGTTAATTTCTAGTCCTTCTTGTTACAACTTGTGACAAGAAAATATATGTACTATTTAATATACATAATTAAGTTTCACAACATGAAATTAAATAAAAAAAAGTATACATATTAAAGAAGACATTTCAAGCTATAAGTTGGCACTAATATTTTGGTTCAATGTGTGATAGAAGCCCTAGAATTAATTGTTGAAAAACCATAAATTTTTCATGAATACTACTACCTTGAAATTGATGATACTAAAAACCTATTTATAAGTTGCTGTTATACTACACACTATTACAAACTATATAATATAAAATATATGCTTTTCGGATTAATTTGATGTATCATCAGAACATCTAAATTGGGTAAAATGTTTTTTTTGCTCTCAGGTATACCGTGGACAGACCCATATGAAGCTTTTGCACTGTCACAAATTTTTGGGACATTTTTATTCTGGAGCTTTTGTCGATAGATAATTTAAGTATAAGTTATGATTTAATATGGACTATTGGCCCATAAATTCGCAGATGTAGAGCAAGATGAGCCGCAATAACAAGTGTAACATTATTCCAAATGAATGTAACATGATCGGAATTTAATCGCATGATCGCATTGTTCGACCAAATGTTTCCTTCAAAAAAGTTACCGTTTCTTCCCTTTGCTTACCAAATAATTTTCCGTAAACTTAAAAATGTTGACTGTTATAATGTCTCTCAACATTATAGATCTTGCAATACGCTGAATTTTCGTGGAATGTACACAAAAATTGTTCTTCCCACATAATATTGAATATGTCATTTTTTTTTTAATCACAAACTTCCACAATTTACTTTCGATTCGTTTTAATAATTAATAATTTGATAACTGATTATCAATAATAATGAAAACATAAACACGCCTTTTTAGCGAATAGTAAAAAACAAGAGTGTTGGAACATAAATAAAAATTGACAATTCGTGGAGTATTTCTTTGTATATAGATCCGGCCATCAGCTGATTAAATATCAAGCTTACCTTGCGCACTTTGCATATGTGCGGATAATAAAAGCTTGGGCAATTTGCTGCACTTTGGCATAGGTGTGGTAAACAGGGGTTTATACAAATTAAGTAATAAAGGATAGTTTAATAGTTTAGTTATAAAAGCAAATAAAAATTCAATTCAAGTAGGTATACCATACATTAAATTTTGAAGCATGATTTCATAATATTGCTTATCAATATATTAGTTTGTTGAAAACGTCGTAAAAACAGAACGATCACAAAATAAATTAAATAAAGTTAATGTGACGTACACAATCGACATTAATTTATTAAAAACCTCCTTATTGTTATTATGAAAGATAATTTATTAAAAAATTTAAATTTAGTATTTCAAATAATTAAAAAAATGTTTATATTATATGCATTTCGATGCAAATCGCATCATCATCAGCAATGATATTTTTAAGATAAATTTTTTAATAAATTATCTTTTGTAAAAACAATAAGGAGGTTTTTAATAAATTAATGTCGATTGTGTACGTCACATTAACTTTAATTAATTTATTTTGTGATTGCTTATCAAGTTGTGGCATCCATCTTTACATTTACTTGATTGCTTCTGCTTTATTTTTTGGCAACGGGTTTTTCATTTTCGATTTTGGGTAGCAATTGGTTAGAAATGCTCAAATTGAAATTGTGAAAAGCGTTCGCGTACTTTTGGACCGGGGAAATTTTCGAACATTTTACCCATTTCTACACAACCTAAATTTTGTGTGAAATTTTATTGAAATAAGAGGAAAGAAGCATAATTTTGTTATTTTTATAGTATACGGCAGGGGTGCACAGCGCCTAACTCATAGGGGTATTTCATACCCCCATATAAAAATGAAATTAATTAAAATTAACATGGGCATTAGAGAAAACCGCAACAAGATTATAAAAATAAATCCTTAATAGTTTAATAAATTTTTAACAATAGATTTGTAACATTGAAAAATAAAACTACTATGCGAATGGAACGGGAATATAGAAAATATAAAATAGATCGTAAAAATAATTTGATTTTTTTTTCATTTTTGAATTTGAGGAACAATAGATTTGTAACCTTGAAAAATATACCCACCATAAGAATTTAACGAGAATATCGAAAATGTAAAATAGATCGTAAAATAATTTTTTTGCTTTTCCCTTTTATGGCTTAAAGAACAATGGAATAGCAAAATGAAACCTAGGAACAATTTCAAAATATATTTGCTTACCCCTAAAATTACTTTATGTGTGCATCCCTGGTATACGGTGTACATTGCTAATTAATAGTTTTGCTAAATTCTTTTTCGTAAATTTATTTGGAAATAATAGAATAAAAATCCAAAATTTTAAATTTGATTTTCTCTAAATCTGTGTTTTTTCACATAGATACAACATTGCAATATCAAGCCAGTTGATGGGCATTGAGTATCAAAGTTCTATGTGGTACATACAACTTTCTTGCTGAACTCTAGTCCCCCTTTTAACATACAACTATGAAACACTGTTGTTCAAGGAGGCCAAGGACATGCTGCCATTTATTGGTGAACATTAAAAGTTGTAAATGGACATAATATGTCCATTCCAATAATCCATGGTTATGGTGCAGGGTTGTATAATTTATTTTATACATTATACAACCCTGCACCATCACCAACTCAAAATCGACAAAAATGTAACATACAACTGTATAATCCAAGCCAGCGATATGTTGGAAAAATCAATAGAAGTATTAGTTGAGAAAGCCCTAATAATCTTCAGGAAACCCTAAAACAAATGTTCTAATTGAATTAACGAAATTCAGAAAATTCTATAAGAGAATAATCATGATTTAGTTAACTCGTCATATCACCACCGAAATTAATGTTAAATCCATCAGCAATTTCAATTCTTATAAATTTATAATTATTCCTGTTCATATCACAAGAACTTAATATTCCCTCAGTCCATCTATTACATCAACTATATAAAATTTACTTTTAAATATCAGTTTGATTAATTTCCCATAACTAATAGCCAATTATTGACAACTAAAAAGGCGATATAGTATATCCCGACTAAATTTACATAATTTAATTTATTACTATACAAACAACTAAAACAAATATTATTTTCTTAACCAATTTCCAATTAATTTCTAGAATTGGAATAATCAAAGTAAAAAAAAAAACAAACCGAACCATCCAAAAAATTAAATTAACATTAAAGATCAATTCTCTTCGGGAAATTTTTTTTATCAGAATTTTTATCTCTTTAACATGGTAATTTACTGCTGTCCAAGAACGGATAAAAGTTTTAATATAAAAAAAAAACTCCAAAATCCGAAAAGAAATATTGGTACATGACTACCTTTTTTCGGTATTAACATTTTGATTTATTGGAAAACATTAAAAAGGTGTTCGAAATAAAAATTCCAAATTAAAAGAAGCAGATTGAGAGGAGGATCATCTTGTTATGTATATTTAAATTCAATTTGTATTCTAAACAAGTATTTAATTCTTCAAATTAATTTAAATGAATGTATCTTATCAAATTATAAAACAGATACAATTTATTCAAATCGTGAATTAAATTAAGTAATATTTATACTTAATTTCGCCATAATAAAATCAAATAGCTTTGTGAATGAATTCCTTAAAGATCTGCTACAATTTAAAAGAGAAATAAGGAAATTCCTTGGGGTTGTAATATGTATAATCTCTGTATACTTAGCTGGTAAAGAAGTGACGATTATTAGCTATTTTAAATGGCATTTAAATATATTTGAGTTGAATACTAATTTTTTACTTAATGGCTAAATTGATTTTAAATCAATATTTCTGTGTGTGACAATCACCGTTAATGACATTCTTGAATATTTTCGACGACCACCCATTAGTATTGATCGAATTAGTAATTAGAATTATCTCTTAATTTATTATGGGGATAAGAAATGTGCTTAATCTAATTTCTAATATAATTAGTTAATATATTTTTTATTTAATCTTCAATTATTTCAAAACAATTGTTCTTTTCGCAAATTTTTCTAGATTGAAAATCGCCATTTCCTTACGAATGATAGCGTGATAAATTGAGTTTAACTATTAAGAAAGTTGAGGTAAAATTATGTATATATTGAATAACTTCTGTTTTGAATATTTTACACGTTTTAAATATATTTATCTAATTAATGAAATTGTTGTTTATTTTAGACAATTAATTTTCTCGAACATAAGCAATACATCTTTTATACCTAATTTAATTTTAACTAATAAAAATAAACGTTTTTATAGGTTGCCAAACTATCAAATAAATGAATTACAACTTAGAGACTGACAATAACAAGAAGTCAGATATATGTTAAACACCCCTTTGCAATTAAATGTGATCTCAGTGTAATAAATTATGTCATTTAACGAAACATATATTTAATATTTAAAACCACCTCATTGCTCATCCTTAGCGATATGGGCGAATATAGCAGTTCACGTTATAAGCAGCTAAGAATAATATGCATTTACAAATCCTAATGTTCGTAAACACTATAAAAACATAGCCCGCCATGGATGTAACACCCAAAGTTCCATTTCAAATTTATATTTATGTGTCTGCATCAATTTTATTTTTATTTTTTCAGATATACTTTCATCTCGATTTTCTTTTTGTCTTTATAATGTTTGTTTTTCTTTTAAAGTTTTGACATTTTCCTTGAGACAAATCGCTTAATTGTATGAACATTATGTCTGATATAAGATTGTCTTTCTTGTAAAGCAAGAAATGGTAAGAGTTATTAATAATTCCTTCCTCATATAAATATTCAATTCCTTATACGTCAAGATTCCAGGATATTTTCTCCAAATCTATAGACTTCTCAATCTCTTGAATCTCTAATATGAAAATCCTTCAATTTTTGATTAGAAAACCCATCTAAAACTAAACATCCAATTATAAATTTTTCCCACATTTTTATGCATCATAATTATAATCACATAATGCTTATATTTGATTAAATACGAGATAATAAATTAGGCTTGAACAACATATTTTTATAATAAAATAAATTAATGGTTATTGTCTTATTTTACAACGAGCACATATTTAAAAAAACATCTTTTGGCAAGTCAAGCGACTATTCAAGAAGCAGTGACTAACACGTTCATAAAAGCGTGCTAATTACTTATGTGCTTCACATTTATCATCTCATCATCTCGAGATCGCATGTTTTCATTTTATAGAGAAATATTTATGGTGTCTATTTTACCTACTAAATTGTTATTAAACATAAATTATACATATATGTATATGCAAATTATGTGTAATCAAAAGTCTAATTAAATTATATTATAGTAATAAGGTGATTAATCATATTTTATGAATCTCTTTGAATTCAGTAAATAAGTTGATAAATATGACAGTAAGTATTTCGGTATTTTAATTTTACAGCGTATTGACAATTACAGGTTTTGCTTTAAAAATAATAATTAATATTAAATACAGAATACACATTTCTATAATCAATGTTGTCATTGCTGCCAAATAAATATTATATTTAAATATTTCTTATATATACCTACGAAGTTTGGGTGTTGCAAAAAAACATACAATTTGTTCAAGCCTTTGAGGACTGTTCTATTACATTTACATCACATTTCTAATAAATTCAATTTAGTGCAACTAAATAGTATAGGCCTCAACTCGACGGCCTGTAAAAGACAGAATGCCTTTCATCCTTCATGAAAGATCTAGCCCCAGAAATAATAATTTGTTAAATATTATGGTGATAATTGATAACAGATAGATAATTGGTGATAACAGATCAGTATAAAAATTAGAAAATACCATGGAAATAGGAAAATAATTCTTAAAATTAACGCAACGATGTTAGAAGTGATAGGTGAAAATGTGGAAAATGGAGAACTATTTCAAACGGTTTAACTTTTTCAAAAGAAAATTTTCACATCCACTGCATCTTTCTAAATCTATGCGTAATATAAGCAATTTAACTTTGAAGATCAATTTTGTTCCTTTTTAGCTTCCCTCCAAAGTATAGCAAAGAGACAAACCAACCTTCGTAGGCTCTAAAAGTGCTACGGTAAGCAAGACAAAATTTTTATATTTTAACCTCGTCACTGAGGTGTCATAGAATCAATAAGACATACTTCGTGAGGTGGTTAGATTAGGTTAGAGCAGGCTGTACGCATTGTCATTACCGCGCTTCCGCATGAGGCCATAAGGTCCATTGCGATTCCTGTGTATACGGTTACAACCGTAATCTCTTACCACAAACGAAAAGATTACTGATCGGCAAACCAACCAGAATTTTTTACAAAGCTCAGAATGTTTAATGGGTCCCCCTTCCCTACGTCCTCAAGTTCGCTGCAGAACCTATACCCTATGGTTGAGAGCCGTCGTTCTTGGAGCGCTGGACATTCACAGAGGAGATGTTTTATACTTTCTTGTTCCTCCTCATCCCTGCAGCTGCGGCAGAAATCATTTGTCGGAACCCCGTATCTGTTAGCCATGATACCACTGATACAGTGACCAGTAATGATACCGATCAATATTCTGATCGACGATCTATTTAGCTTCAGGATAGTGGAAGTGCGTTTTATGTTTAGTTCAGGCCAAAGCTGCTTAGAGATAACGCAACTGTTCATAGTTTTCCATATGTTATGTTGGTGAGATCAATAGCTAAGTCCCTCAGATACTTAAGAATTAAGAAGTAGCTGTAATGGCATTTTCACAGTTGGGTCAGCTAGCTCAATACTTAACGTTGAGCCCAGTCTAGCGAGTTCATCTGCTTTCTCATTACCACATGCCCACTACGGATCCAACATATGTTTACTTTCTGGTACTTAATGTCATTAACAGCAAGCCGGCAGTCATTAACTAGTCTAGATCCTACTGTGTTTGAGGCCATGCCCTTCATTGCCGCTTGGCTGTCTACGTATAGAGTGATCCTGGTGCCAGGAAGTTCCTTACTTTTCAGCAGCTCTGCCGCTTTCTTTATAGCAAGGATTTCGGCCTGGAAAACACTGCAGCCATCCGGTAGTTTATAGGACTCTTGAATTTGTAGCGTTTCCGAGATATTCCTAAATATTTTGTCCCAGAAGAGAGTTTGAGAGATATCCCGTTCAGTTTGTGTTGGTCAAAAGTAGAAATCTTCCTTTTCCTCGTGAACAGCATTAGTTCGGTTTTTGCAGGGTTTACTGCTAAGCCATTTTTGTCTGCCAACAGTTCACTTATAGTCGGGAGTAGTTTACCCGACACCATGATAACCATATCGTTGGCGTATGCTGTTACGTTAATTCTTTTTTGACTGAGTTCTGCAAGAATGTCGTCCAGACTTAAGACCCACAAGAGGGATGATAAAATTCCCCCCTGAGGTACTCCCGTACCTCCTAAGGAGACCGTTAAACTTGCAGATGTTTTACCCCATGTGGATTCAATTTGTCTGCTGAGAAGCATTTGATTGATCCACTGTCTGAGGAAGTCATCTACTTGGAAACACCTGAGGGCCTTCCGAACAGAATGAGCTCCTAAATTGTTGAAAGCTCCTTCTATATCGAGGAAGGCTGCCAGAGTGTATTCTTTGTAATGTAAGCTCTTTTCGATGGTATTCACCACTTCATGTAGTGCTGTTTCTACAGACTTACCTTTGCAGTAAGCGTGTTGTGCGCTGAATAGTCGTTTAATATTGGGCGACTCTATATTGTGAAGATCTATCAGTTTTTCCAACGTCTTTAGTAGGAAACAGGATAGACTAATTGAACGGAGGTCTTTCGGTAGGTTGTGGCCCGATCTTCCTGCCTTAGGAATGAAGATCACTCTTACTTTGCTCCAACTACTAGGTACATAGCCAGTTAGTAAGCAGCTTTTATAAATTTTCACTAACCATGTTTCAATAAAATCATAAGACTTCTGGAGCATGGCGGGTATAATTCCATCTGATCCACTGGAGGTGCGGTAGTTGAAGCATTCTATTAAATAAAATTTAATTTTATACTTTCAAAATTCTTCATTATTGGTCGTTAGTGAAATAAAACGATATCCTTTTCAGGTCTTTAGTAGTCCCTCTTAAAGGGAGACATCACTTTTCGGTTTTGGAATATCTTTCTCTTTTCTGCGTATTAAATTATGTTAAGGTGTCAAGAATACGTCAAGAAAAAGGATTTCAAGAAATTCGGATTTTAAGAGTCACGGAAGATATTTTTGAGCAACAGTGCACATCAATAAATGATAACAAAACCAATATTCTTAAAACTTTAAACTCGTTTTTCTCGAAACAAAGTTTTGAAATGCGGAGGATATGATTCCTCTCCCTGTAATTGATCAATCGCTTTGAAATGTCTGGTATTTGTAGGTATATTCTCTTGTATGAGGAAAAACCGATCAAAAAAATTGGAAAAGTTGCCCGCCAAATTGGGAAATTCGGGAAAAACTGAAATACCACAAACTACCTCATGTATGAGGAAGTTGTTCACTGGGTCGGGCTGGCCCTAGGAAAAATATTGAAAAAAATCCCCACCTACCAGTAGAGGGCTGTTAGGGTCAAAACCGGAAATAAAAATAAAATGGGGTCTGACGTCATAGTAATGTATGGGGAAGTTGTTTGTATGGTCGTTATTGACTTGGGAAAAATACCACAACCTACCGATAGATGGCGGGGATAATGGGCAAAATATTTTTTAACGGATTATGCATGGTGTGTGTCGGGACAGCTCGAGTCATAGATAAAAGTCGTTGCTGCAAATATTCCCTTATGGAAATATCTGTATTACGATTAATAAGAACCCCAGCTGCGACTGTTCGGTTCGCTTCTGGACTTTTAGCAAATTTCAAAATGCGAGACAAAATGATAATACGAATGCATAATAGACTAATACAATAAATATAGTTATTTTTTTTATTATTTTTAATAATTTAATAATTTTAATTTTAATTTTCTCTTATTTGATAATTAATATAATTGATCCTCATTACGCCATTAGAATCCATACATACATTTGAGGTAATTAAAATTTTAGTTAAATGCCTTATGTCATATAAATATATCATTTTCTTCTAACATTGCATTTTTTCGTCTATTTTAAAATCAAATACCGTATAATGAAATATTATTTGAAACTAATTAATTACTTTTACTTTTCTAAATTTAAGTTGGATTATAATGTGATTATTTACGGTCTACGTAGAGGTATTGTAAAGATCGAATATTTTCTTAAAAATTTGCACCGAAACATGCTCATTTTATGAATGAATGCTAACACTATTTTAATAATGCATACCAAATATTTAAAATATTTGACTAACAGAGACGTTTCGTTGGTTTTCAAAACTTGAAAAAACATCTTTTCATCTTTTTCAAAAGAACATTTTCTGCGATAATTTTCCGAAAATTAAAAAACAAAGAAAATATGAATGAAGGAAAATGAAATCTTTAAAACTCATCCTGATACTTTTAAAGCCATGCCCCCAGAACAACCATTGAACCATCCAACCACCATGATTTGTATTTCTTATTTAGTGAAGATGTTATTAACAGAAAGGTAAAATATGTACGAAACTTTACGCATGTGAATTAGCGGCTGCCAACAAAATACCGGTCTGGTATAGGACTCATTTAAAAAGTAAAATATAATTTTCTTCTTGGCTTCATAGTTTGATGTCTTATTTTACAGGTCGCATACAAGATAATAATGGTGCTAGCATATATAAATTCTTGTAATATTCTTACTAAATTGCAAGAATCCCATATGTATATAATACCAAATATACATTTAATTTCCCATTAAAGCTATTTATTTAAATTTTGAAAATTGTTATACATACATACAAAAAATAAGTTGATTTAACCTTATTACATACGTACGAGTGTACTAGTTAAATATCATAATAAAGCAATGACTATCGTATATTGTATACTTATACTTTGTACGAGTAATTATATAAGAATTTCCTAGTGGAAGAAAATTCCAACTTTGAAGACATTTTCTTTCGGCTGTGATATGTACAAATTTAGAACATTGGATAAATTTTCTTTCTTGTTTTTTTCCTTTTTCTTTTAAATGAAGGATATGAGCAATTTAAAAAATCTCTTGAAAAAGAATTGTTGTCAAATAGTTTAGGATTTTGGCCCAGGGTCAAAAATGTACTTTCTAAATAGAAATAATCATAGGTCCGTGAATATAAACATTTTGTTAATTGTATCGAAATGTGGAAATGACAATGATTGAAATTTTTTGTAATGCACTTGCACATGTGTTTTAATTAAATGCATATTATTTTTAGATTTGCATCATGTATATCATTAACGTTGAGATTAAGGATAATGAGCTTTTGAATAAATACCTATATGCAATTTTTGATAATTTATTCGGGAAGAAAAAATACTGAAATTTGGTCCTGATTTTCCTTGCTGAGATATGGAAAATCCTTGTCTCTTTTGCGGTAGCATTAAAAGACAGAACATTCAATGATTATGAAACGTTAGAATCTGAGCGATTCCGTAACACCGTAATTGCCTTGGAATTAGATTAATAAATTTTGAAGTATTGAATTTTAATTCTTTAATGGTTATAGTTCCGTGAAAGATTGTACTTTCTAGTTTTTGAATGCAAAATGCAAATAAATTTTTACCAGTGGCGTGCAATCTAATGCGCAGAAGGCGCAAAATACACCTTCTCGAATTCTTCAGGATAAACCCGTTAAAATTTGTATATAGGTAGATCAATCAGACCATCCTTTAATTTAAATGATTCTACTTCGAAATTTATAAAATACTCCAATAAATAATAATTTCTCGACTTATCCTAGCATTCCCGAATTTTCTTTTACATTTTTCGATTTCTTACAGACTTTTCACCGAATTTTTTTCGATTTTCCCGTATGTTTAATCGATAGAAATTTGCAGTATAATCAACCTTGTGTCATAACAGACAGTTAGGTGCCTGATTGACGAGTTATTCAGTTCTGTAGAATTTTGCCATAATTTTTTGCTGTTAAGTGCAGATATATCCGCAAAATTTATGCCTTATTAAAATAGTCAAAAGCAATAAAAAAAACTAGAAATTATTCTTACTTTAGTTTTCCCGATTAATTGGATTTTTCTCAACATTTTGCCCGATATTTCTCTCATTTTACCGAAATTTATCCGAATTTTTCCCTACTTTCCATTTAGTCGACTTCTTCCTATTGTTTATATGTTTTCTCAAATTTATTGAGCTTTGCTCGAGGTTTTCAGAACTTTAAAGTTTTAAAGGTGAACTTTAAATCGTATATTATGCAGAGTTGGAAAAGTGCGGGAAACTATCAAATTCATTTGACTGCAGACTATAAAAGCAATTGCTACTCATGGCAATAATGGATAGAATTTAGGAAATCAGGATGTATTCAGATATACATATAAGAGAAATAATAACCATTTTATTTTACCCGAATTTTTCAAAGAAATTGACAGAATCGTCTGAGCGCAGAGTAAAGCCTGCATAGGTGATCGTAATTAAAATTTCGATATGTTAAGATACAAAGTAATTCCTTTAGGCGGAATTGTAGTTCTTTCACCCATTTTTAATTTGTTTGTTTGGAAATAAATTTTGTAGAAAACGGTTGAAGGAATAATAAAATCTTATTTAATCTAAATCAGGGGGGGGGGGGTAGGAGTTTTGACAGATCAATCAATCTAATTATGTGATATATTTTCAAATTTCCAAATTTTAAATTTATCATGAAATTATTACAATTTTTCAAAAAATGTACCGACCTCACTAAAATGAGATGATGAATTTTATGCAAAAGTTTGTTCCACAATTCCTTCATTTAACATTTCCTTAGCTTTACTTTCATTCAACCAGATTTTCCGGTTTCCAAAGAAAATTTCCTGTAAATTTCAGTGTTTCAGAAATCAGAAAAATTGTATAAAATGGAAGCCTTCGATTTTTTGGTAAGAAAAACGAAAAATTGAAAACTGGTAATTTGGAGCTGTCCATATATTACGTAACGCGATTTTTTGGATTTTTCGACCCGCCCTCCCCCGTGTGTCACAAGCCGTCATGTTTTCACAGCCCCCCCCCCCCTCCCCTAATTTTCAATTTCAAAACAGACTAACCAAATTTCAGTTAACAACCAAACATCAAAAATT
>JANTOP010025127.1:0-12538 GCA_027564815.1 Symmerus nobilis | reverse complement strand
GAAAAAAAAAAACAGTACACAACTTCAAACGGTTATTCTGAAAAACTATGTTTCTTGAGTTAGCATAGATTAAATTGAAACCATCGATATGTATTTAATGTAAAAAATGTATATACATGTTCTAACAGTTTACGTTCCAATAGAATAATTTGAATTTTTATCGTATTGTAACTTTCTTTTAAATGCTTTTTGAAAGCATATACATATATTTTGAAAAGACTGGGGACAGTTAATTTGGCTACAACTGTAAAACTTGCGGTAAATGACATTCTGCAAACGGTAGTCTTGATTGTATATACATTATATACATAAATGATATAATAAACTACATAATAGTGGTTTGACT
Organism: Symmerus nobilis; assembly: GCA_027564815.1. Taxonomy (NCBI): domain Eukaryota; kingdom Metazoa; phylum Arthropoda; class Insecta; order Diptera; family Mycetophilidae; genus Symmerus; species Symmerus nobilis. The sequence continues at coordinate 12,192 of JANTOP010025127.1, read as the reverse complement.
TGGATAACGGTGATCCTGTTGTCCCCGATGGTAGCTTCACGTAGGATTCACAGGTTTTTTATCTCTATCGGACCCGTCTGATAATCCAATTTACACAACAATAGTTAAGATTTCCTTTTAGGTGTATTTATTTGGTAAATTATTTATCCTTTGTTTTATTATGCATAATGTTTGCCAATAATTTGTTCACGATCTAAATCAATAATTTTCTCGCTATTAAAATTTATATTGTTATCATCAATTTATTATCATCGATCTATGTAAATAATTTTTTCAGAACTTAAATCAACAATTTTCTCATAATTAAAATCTATCTCTTTATCATCGATCTACGCAATAATTTTTTCACAACTTAAATCAATAATTTTCTCACAATTAGAATCTAATCTTCTTATCATCGGTCTAAGTCAATAATTTTTCCACGATCTAAAATCTAAATCAATAATTTCTCGCAAATAAAATCTATCTTCATATCACCGATCTACGTCAATAATTTTTTCACAATTTCAATCAATAATTTTCTCACAATTAAAATCTATCTGTCATCGATCTAAGTTAAATATTTTTCGAATTGACCAATGACCACATTACATTTATGAACCGAACTTCGACTTTTTCCAATTTTTACTAACTAATTTTTTACAATACAAAAATCAATTACCGATCTCATTTATTTTTAGTCTTTCAAAATCCCCATATAAAAAAAAATCATTTAAACAATAATCATTTTCATCTTTGTGAAATATTGAACTGCAACGATAACAAAATTTACTTAATCTAGATTTAAGTCAAAATATCTTCACAATCACTGCCCCCATTTTTATTCTATTGGTATTCCTATTATTTATTAGAAAATAATCAATTTCAATAATTTTTAAACAAAAATGAATCAACAAAAAAATAATCTATTTGCAACGAATTTCCATTACAAATTTGCAATAATTTTTAGACGTTTAATCAACACTTGTTTAAATATTTATTCTTGTTTAAATCATAAGCAAAACACAATCAAAATCATATTTTTTTAATTTAATTATCATAAAAACACTTCAACAACATAAAAAAATGCGTGCTACTCTTTCTTCTAATTGGACATCATCGTCAGACAACATTAATGTCAAGTGCCGTAGTATTCGCAAACGTTCTACATTAATGTCCAAAAATGGCAATTATGCGCAAGCTACGCGAGTATGCCTCCGCAATTAGACATACATGGACCCCACAATTCCATGAATCAATCTGGTTATTGTAACTATTACTTAAATCAGCAGTTACATTATCGACAGGCATCATCACGGGATAAGAAAAGGCGTATACCCGCCGTTATTCTTTCAACAATATTAGGAGGAAAATGAACTCGAATTAACAAAATGTCACATTCCAGTCCACCAATGTGCATATTGTCATCAGCAATTAATGCATTAAGGCGTGCAAGTTGTTGATTATATACCGCTCCAGTGAAATAAGGCGATACAACTGTAATTCTGCGTCCAGGCCGACATCGACGTGTCAAAGAGGAGAGAAAAGCAAAAATCTCTGATCCACTAAAGAATTGATGTGAATTTGTACGTAAATCGTCTATTTCCAGAAGGGCTAAGACGGTTCTGTCGGCAATATTGGAGTATAAACGATTCACACTCTCATCAGGAATCTCAAAAGAATCGTTGAAATTTACTCCCTCAACATTCACACCTGGCGGATGCATCTGTACCTGACTGGGATGTAAAGCAACACCAACATTCACACGGGGTACAACATTACTTGCAGGCGATACCTTATGACTTACATCCTTATGGGGTCGACATGCTTTCGAAGCCACCTTACGTGGTCGACCACATTTACCTCGTCTGTCACTTCCCGAAGAACTTCCCTTATCCTCAGACGAAGTCGCAGTTACTGGCGAAGGAACAACTATTTCGCGGTACTCATTTTCATCGAAGCTGTTTACATTGAAAGAAGTACGATGAAGACGAACAACGGGGCTACCTATATCTACACGTGGTCTACATTCCTGACCGATTTTTTTTTTAGAGCTAACAGCAGCCGAACTCTCGCTAGAGCTCGAACTGCGGCTCTACGTGATAAACGTGCGGATCTACGAACCGTACGTTCAAAAGAAGAGTCGGCAGCATGGACTTTTTTGGGAGTTCAACCCAATTTTGACGGTGTATCGAAACTTTCGCGACTTGATCCACCGTCACGAGAAGATTCTCTAACAGAAACCTTTCTCACAGTCCGACTCTGCTTTTTCGCACTTACACCGATGCCAAATTCTCGCTCGAACTGGAGCTACTAAGGCTAGCGAGACGGGCAGATCTACGAACTACACGATTCGCCTCAACGGTTAAACTCTTCTTTTTCAATGGCCGACCTGACACATTTTCAGCCCCTGTAATAGGGGCTGAAGAAACGGACATTTTAGCAGCTAAATACGCTGCTTTACGAGCTTTCCGCAATTGTTCACTTTTTGTTGGCGTATTTAATGAAGTTAAATAACCAAATGAAAACAATCGTACAGGATATTAATAAGTGAAAGGAAAAGAATAAAATAATAATAATAATTTAAATATAATAAATCTTATCTAATAAACTTAAAAATTATCCAATGTCCAATAATCCGCTCAAATGTTCTGCCAAATCACCAGCAACAGCAAATGCAACACTTCTGAAAATCGAAAACATTTAATTAATAAAAAATATTCCTACCTTCAACCAATCGAATTGAAAATTCGAAAATTATGAGATAATTCTAATTTATAACAAAATCTCTCTATTAGAACAATACATTAAATTCATATCATATTGTATTTTTTATCAACATTATACAATATTACAATTTGTTGTAATTCAACCCTATCATAAGGTACAAGCAAATCATTAACCCATATAAAGTTATTGTAGTAAATCAAAAACAATACACTCTACAAATATGATTCCATATTAAAAATGTATGAATGCATTAATTAAGGAATTTTGATTTTTCCTACTTTTCATGTTCATTTATTTTTGTTCATCTTCCGTTTAATTATGTGAGTTGAAATTTCTCAGGAAGTTAATTTTATAAATTGTTTTCAAAACATTGAAAAGAAATGTTGACAGGAATACAGGTAGGGGATTAACCGGGGAATTCAGTAAACTTCAGTTTCTTCATATAAAATATTTACTAAAAGATTCGCCTTAAAATGCTATTCAGTAAAATTATTTCTGTATGGGCATGTATGGCATAAATCTGTAGGCCGGAAGGAAAGGGCACTATGTCCATTTTTGCAAATTATGACTTAGTGATAATAATTCAGCAAAATAAATATTAAAAATTAAATTGTAATCCAAATAATCTTTCAATAAAAAGCGACACAAAAAGATTGAGATGGAGTCAAATTTTATGGAAGAATATAATCTTATAATAGTTAGAAAGATTTACCTATAATTGCAAATTTTCGGAGGTTTCAAAAAAAGTTACTATTTAAAATTAAATTTCATATAATTAAAAAAATTTATTTCTTAAATTTAATTGTATGTTTTTGGCAGAACGACCACCGCCATTTATGTATGAATAGGGGGTCGTCTGGCATAAACTTATTCTCATCAAATGAATTTAATTTTTTTTTATATACTCCACTATATAAAATTCCTCAATTGCTGGAATTGGATCCGCGGAACCAAACTTTTTAATTTTTTTTATTGTCTTCAGTCGAAAATAGGGTTTCCAATTGCCCTTTCTGGGTATCCTCGGCGACTGTATATAAAATTACGCAGGGACGAAACCGAGATAGAGTGTTTTTCTGCATTTTATGAATAATGACGTCATCTGCCGGTATACCCAGTTAATGTGTTGTAAATTCCGGGTTTCGTCCCCTTGCAGCTATGGAAAATAAGAAATATTTATTAATTTCCACTCAAATTGTAGTTTGAAACTAAAGTACCTACATTGAGATGGTGTTCTAAGTGACTTTTCTGACAGCACCTTGTAAAAAGAATTGAATTGTGTACTTTAATTATCTGCCATGGAATTAAAAAATAAAAAAAAATACCCATTCTTTAAACGTCTCACCACCGCTTTTCACATGCTCTACATTTATTGTAGGTCTACATAAAATATAATATAGGTGTTTCGCCAATTTTCGTTCCAGCGATTGGACTCTTTTTTTATAGAACTCAAGTTTTGTTTTTAATCTAAATTTGGATAAATAAATGTAAAAAATAAAATAATTTAAAATTTGTAAAACTAGCCAGCCGTTCGATGTTCCAGGTTCTGGTTCTGCTTCTGGTTCTGGTCCTGGTGTATGGTGTTGTTTCTGTTCTTTCTGGTATTTTTTAATCTTTTATGAACCTAATAGAGCCCTGACCGGTATTGTATTTGCGATACAGTTAGAAAAATTTAGTAACAATACTTGCAATTGAGAATATTGTATGCGATCGACTTGACGTCTTATTAATTTTCGTTGGTTTCACATTCTTCCTCTTGTCGCATTCACTTTTCATATCCAAAATTTCAATTTCAGTTGAAACGAGTACTTTTGAATCGTTTAAAAATTTGTTCATAGAGTAATTGGATGATTTTTGCCTCGATTTATTAAGATCGATAATTTCATTTTTGGAAATTTCAATATAAAAACCCCTGAAAATATAGTAATTTCGGATTATTATTTTATAAGTTAAAATGGATATTCTACTAAAAGTATTGCTACTGCCGTGCCCATATAATCCCAAATTATACATTGGACTATCTTGACATTATACATAAGGCGCATCTTATCTACCTTTCGGTTTATCAGCACGGCCCGTCCCAATCATTTAATTTTTCGGCATATTCGGCCCATATATGACCAGGCATTTTCTTGTCCACAAATTTGTCTAACATTTCGTGGATGATTATTAGTTGTTCACGGCTTGAGCTAAAAGATTTTAATTAAAATATTATTTTTCAAGTATTGTATTTAATTAAAATATTATTTTTTATTACACTTTTCTCGGGGACGGTGATCTCTTCCCTGATGGTCCGGCCAGATACGGTGAGACATTAAAAAGTTTAAATAGGTTTAAATTAAGAGATATTTTATACATAAATTATAAATTGAATATCTGGGCACATTCAGTCTAATTTCGGGGGTCGAGGGCCGGTGGAGGAGGGCGTCCTTCTCCTCTAATGCATGCCTTAATTTTTCATTTTCGGCTATTAATTTCGATACTGTCTCTTCCGTTTGTCTGCAATATAATTAAATTTATAACTTTAAAGAGATTTATTCTTTTCATGCTTTCGAGAAAATTTTTCAAATTCTATTTCAAAGCATATTCAAAGCTTCTGTACAAGCTATTAAAAACCATAGAATTATTGGGCCAACCGATTACAATTAGTAAAACCCATTATATCAGTCACATGGCAGGTCTAGGAGTTGAAAAAAAATTGGTATTATGTATACCATTTCTCATACATTTCATTTAATACAGTTATCATAATCCAAAGTTCAATATTTTAACAACAACAACTAAAAAAGCCCGGATTTTATTTATTAAACCCGGATGCTATACACTCCTTTTGATCAAAGATACGGTTATTGACCAAAACGCTATACGGAAGGAGAAATTGCTGAAATGCTTACGTATTACGATAACCGATTTAAAAATGAAAATCGTATTGAATCACTCAGAGCATTAGAAAATACATCTTGTTCACGATGAATATTGAAAAATGCGACATTTAAAGGAAAATCCTTGAACCAGCGCGCCGGAAATGACTGCAAGTATATTAAATTGTTGCAACAAAGAGGTAAATCCAGAAACTGTTAATGGCAGAACAGCTAGAAAATCCGTTCATATTTTAAATAAATAAAATACATAGAAACAAGGGGCTATAATTTATAAAATATCATTTGGACCGAGTTGTGCAACAACCGACTAAGCAAAAAAACCCAAACTTTACAGGAGAGCTCTTTTAGCAAAAGAGTGTGCTGAAACTTATTCGTGAGATATTGCCCAATCTTTGATTATTTTCATAGAAGATAATTTGAAGTTACTTATACTAATGCAAATATAATTATAATTATATTATTAATTTATTATATAATTCGGTTGGTCGCTTGTTGCATATCTCATGCCGCTTAATCGATTGTTATAAATATCACACACCCTGAATAGAGCTGAAAAGCAATTAGGTTATAATATTTTGTGAGAAGTTAGCATTAGTTACTAAACTATCCGATAGAGCAAAAACCTCATTTTCGAAAAAATTACGCTAGGCCGGTTGTTGCATGTTTTGGTCCATTTGTACTTTGGGTTCACATAATTTGGATTGTTCTTGTAATTTTTGCAGTGCCGTAATTGCCTAAGTCTTATGTAGCATCGTCTTATGTATCTTATGCACCACAAGGACTGAAAGAGGTACACATTCACTTCAAACACCTTTTAACTAATTCGCAATGATGCAAATATTCGGATAATCGATTCATTTCGGAAATTCCATAAATGTTTCACATTGGCGGACGTGTTTTGTTCAATTTAAATTTCATTGGTAATTAAATTTCTGATTGGTTGTGGAACACAGATATTTGCGTATTTATATTATTTATTTATATCCCACTACAATTAATTATCTTTTAACTACTTCTTGTAATTGAATTGTCGCCTTCAATTCTTCCTTTTCAATCCGCCATTCTTCCTTTTTAATCCGCAATTCTTCCAATTCAATCCGCAATTCCGCAATTCGTTGCACCGTTAACAACTAGAAAAAGTATAAAAGCAGTGTTTGCAATTTTATTTTATTTTTTTCCATCCTCACATTTTTTCTCTTTCTATTTTTTGCGAGATATAAAAATTATGTTAGAGAAAAAAAATAAAATAGAGAACGAACTATCTGTTATACTAAACAGAACGTCTGGCACGTCTGCCAGAATAGATTTCTACGTCTGTTCTGAGTTTGTATATAACGTATAAAACTATTGATGCTTTCCAGAACCTGGAATGTAAAATCGATTCTTTTCGAAAACCACCTGTTCTGAAAACTAGTATTTCGCTTATAAAAAATCTTTTTATAGCAGAACGCATAAAACTTACAACATCTAATTTTTTTCCCAATTATTAAAGAATAGCATAGCGCACTAACACTTCATCACGGGTTACAAAGTATTTGAGGCCGAAAAAAAATTCAAGCTAAACCATTTGTAATTATTGTCCCCATTTGTACCAAATTTAATCCAAAGCTGAACCATTTAATTACAGGCTGTAATTTACAGCCCCCACTTTATGAATATTTTATAAGTAAATTTATTCACCTTTGAAAGTTTTTCGTATAAGTCAATTTAAAAAATTACTTTACTAAAAATTACTTTAAAAAACCAGTTGCCAAAGAGCAAGTAAATTTATCCAATGAACAATCGGGAATAATGCCAGTAAGCGGTGGTGGTTTTTCGTATAAATTTTGAACTCAAAGACAATCATCGGATCCTAATTTCAAATGTTTTAATTTAAATAAGGAATTTTACAGAACTATACAAGTAGATGTCTATAGAACAGCTTATTTTTTTTTAAACCATTTTTGTTCAGAATCCGCATATTGATTTACCAAACGATCTTTAAGTGCTTTATAAATATTTTGCGCGGGTGAATTTAAAACTATCACTGACGCGTGTTATAAAATATCATCGTTACATTTCATTTTACTAAAACTACATTTAAACACCATATTGTAAATACTCTTTCAACGAGATGTCGTAAATTTACCTGTCTCTTGTGCAATGTGTTGTGCAATGCAGCCCTCCTCAGCTCCCGAAGGCCCCTCCGGGCAAAGGACACCTTCTCAATAAAATTGTAATAACATATAATATTTTAATTAAGTAAAATATTGAAGAATAATATTTTCATTAAATTCTTTTAGCTCCAGCCGCGAGCAATTACTAATTATAGCAGAAATTGTGGAGACTTGCAGGGCAAAAATTCCTGAGGACGTATGTTATCTTCAATTCTGCCCGGTACCTCATTATTTAATAATGTAATCCGAAAATGCTTTATTCGCTGTACTGTTGTATCTTGCTGTCTAGCCTCTTTTAACACTGCTGTTCGCCTCTCATTGGCAGTTGTGTAAATCGTAAATCATAGCAAGGAGATGTTCTCGTCGTATCATACCGTCCAAACTCTTTAGTATGTTTTATAGTTAAACCGTACCGTGATTGAATTTAATAAAGAATTTTTGTTTTCTAAAGAATTTTAATCTTTCCTTTTCGGTAACACACTTAAGACTAAATATTATTTTTATATTTTACAAAGTTGCAATCAATGCAAGAAAGTAACTTAATACTTATTTAACAATAATGAAAAAGAATGCGTTCGCATATTTAATATTCGTATGATTACCTGTTGAACGCAATGTTGCATTTAATTGTCGGCCCAGGGGTGGGAATCCGACAGTGATGGGAACTCAACATTTATCGTAATTCATTCCTCTCTACTAATTTGACATTGGCTTGGCGAGCACGAATAGCAGTGTCCGAGTCATGTATGCATGTAGACTTGGCCGAATACAGCATTCTGTCCCGGGGCAGGGAAGAGATCGGACAAACAATGCTTTACATCATTTAACAAATATACTGGTGGTCCTCGTTTCAATTCTGGTTCCTAGAGATTATTATTATTTTTTTTAATTATTATACCACAATTATTATTTTTATTTATTTATAAAAAAAATTAAACTGGTTACAAGTACTGCATTAAAAAACCCCAGAGGTAAAAAGCATGTATCTTTTCAACAAAAATTTAATTACAAATATACAATAACTTATAACAAACTTAAGGAAATCAAAAAAAAAATTTATTACTAATGCTTAAATTTAATCTTGTGTTTTTGGCAGAAATACCACCACCACCTATGTGTGAATCGGTCGGTCGTCTGCCTTAAATTTTTCGTTATTATACGCTTCCAAAGTCGTTGCGTATTCCAGTACTTCTCCTAATTTAAATTCGTCATTGTAGCGATCCCCGGAAGCAAATTTCTTAATGTTTTCACTATCTTCCTTTGAAAATAGGCTTTTGAAGCTCTTTCTTTCAGGTAAATCGTAAAAAAAATCGTTCGTTTTTCCAAATCATGTGGCATGGCCTTAAGAATTGGTGTATATTTATTTAAACTCCGTACCGACATGCCCTATTATTTCTTGAAAATGATAAGGTTGAGGCTTTCATAAAACCAAAAAATTGCTCCACTTTTTTATTTTTGTATATAATATTTCCTCCGTATCAATAATTTATGATTTTGTGAGCGATCCACCCGAATAGTGCTTTTTTCCAGTACGAAATACACATACAGTTCTCTATATCAGTAGGCATTGCCAAAGACCTCAACAATTGTGACAATCCATAAAGGAGAAAGGTGAGTTTGTATAAATTTCTATTAAAGTTTTGATACAATTAGCTTTCAATTTCAAATTTAAATAAATTGACTTACCTGGAAAACTCCACCGATTATTTCACTACTTTTCTACTTCACTTTTAAATTAACATTAATAAAATATAAAAAAAAAACTAGTGATACCCCCGATATCCTACTCCCAGCAACCCCCCTTTTCCTCGGGGTGAACTTTCTCCAAGTACCCCCACTCATAATTAATGAATACGTTGAAAAACCTAATTGAATGTGCACTTTGTTGACTTCAATTGCGTATCTTATATCTGATCTTATCCAAATTCCCGCATCACCCATACGACCATTCACTCCAACATCAGCATACACAAATCTATAATTGGCATCCACAATTGCCAAAAATACAAAGGAATGTGTTCCTTTGTAGCACCAATAGTTGTATGCAAATCCTTTCCAAGGTTTGATTTTACAATGTTTCCCTTAAATAAAATATTTCCATTAATTTTAGAATATACAGTTTATTGTATTTATAATATTTTACCATCAATAGCCCCAATGCAATTTGGGAAGAGAGAGAATGCTAAATTTGATACGCTCAACATCAGCATTTGTGGTGGCCAAAATAAGCCACTCAGAAACCAAAAGAGCAGACAGTTACGGTAGACAAAATTGATCTAATCCGACACTGAGGGAACAACCATTACCGAATCTATTTCCATTTCGCCTATTCTACGGTCCCGAACATTTGGGTGACGCATATTATTGCCCGTACCAACAATTTCTAGCCAATCAGAGAATTCGCGTTCCCCAGGCACCACTCTTAGATTTTCAGTCAACCTATGAAGTTGAAAGGAACGATAAAGAGGATGGGACAAAATAGAAGCCCGAAATTGGCTAACCCATCCGTACCCCTGCACTATGGGCAACAACTGTTTCCAGTCACCCCCTAAAAGCATGACTTTACCGCCGAAATGTCGCTCATTCCCTGAAATAAATTTCAGAAGACGATCGACGGTAGAGAGGGCATCCATATGTAACATTGAGACTTCATCAATAATGATAAGTTGGGCCCTACGTAAACGTAATCCCAGCGAACTTCCCCTTGGCACGGCTGGCATTGTATGCGGATTGACACTAATTCCTAATTTAAAAGTACTATGTACGGTAGCTCCATTGAGCAAAAGAGTGGCCGCGATACCCGTAGACGCGGTAACTAATACAAATCGTTCCTGACTAATACAACGTCTAATAAGTGTATTGTACACAAAAGTCTTACCCGTCCGACCCGAATCCATCAAAAAGAATAGTGGAGGCCTATTTGGGTCGTATAACTCAGGATGAGCTACTGCATGCTCAACAGCATCAACCAAAGGTTTCTGTTCAACATTAAGGCTATTATAATCCTGATCATTAACGTCTGGCTGAATACTGGCGGGGAAAAAATGCGTCTGCAGTTCTTGGTCCGTTGTCGCAAAATATGGCATCGTCGGTTCAGGTAGTGCATAGTCCCTCAATAGTCGTCCGTACATCGACAGCTGATACTTGAACCATGCAAAGCACCGATCATGGTTCCATGCAATAGTCGCTGCATCCGCGTTCCGATCGTCTATCATGTATTCCCTAAACATTTCATATAAAACTAAGGGTTGACTGCGGTTGCCAAAGAGTAAAATTTGTAGAAAAAGCCTACGATACTCATACGGCATCATGAGTGTTTGTGTATCAGTACGCACCCAAAAATCTTGGTCATCTAGAATGCCCAAGAGTCTGGCTGCTTCCGCAAAGGTTGAACAAATTCTACCGTTAACAGTACGCAAATGCTCAAAACTTCGCGGACCCTTCACATGATGCACCAACAATCGAATTGCGAAAGTCTAAATTTGATTTGGAGGCACTGGATATACCCTACCTATTACGTTTTCTTTCTCGCTTACCCCACCGACGTGTTGTATGGTAAAAAAAATAATCTTTGACAATTTCTGGATCAGTGTAAGTACGGGCTACCGGATCCGAATTGCAGAGATCAAAAAAGGCCGTCAACGTACTGGCACGCGGGCCTCTCCTCGCGATTTCCTCCCCTACAACCATTTCCTGCCCTTCCTCGAAATATACCGTCTGATTACCCGGACTATGCGCGACTAGTTTTATTACCGTATGTGACATTCGGATAATCGGCTCCCCTATAATAAGCATATATGCTTCAGTAGACGCGCGATAATTAGTTCGAAAATATTGCCGGAATTCGTCGTAAAATACTTCACGCTGATTACCGGCCGCCGCACCCTCGCCCTCTAGCTCGACATATGCGAACCCCCCCCCCCCCCCCTTCGTAACATATTTACACGCATACTTAACGCCGCGACGACCGTATATATATATATATTCGACATTAATACGACTCTCATGATTGAGAACCATATACCGATTATGTTCAATAACATGAGAATTATCAACCGTAATATTACCGCCATTACGCGCTTTAATAATCGCACTTTCGCCGCCACTATTCGGATGACGACGACGCATAATTGCCGGACGATCCTCAAACAGATACGTACTATTCGAAAACGGTCTCGGAAAATGTTTACTACATCGACCAGTTGTCATGCACGGCGCGTCCCTACTACACAGGTGGATATAATTTTTCAAAATAAGATACCGATACCGACGTTGTTCTTCCGCTTCAAAACTATGGTCATTCTCATCCGGAAGGGACGGAATCTCCGCGCATATATAGGGTGTTTTTTTTAGAGGTATAGAACTTTAAATTGCAATAAAACAACGATGGATTATTCGATTGACATGAATTTTATTTATCCGAAAGATAATCTTGTGGCATTACATTT
>JANTOP010025116.1:0-12539 GCA_027564815.1 Symmerus nobilis | reverse complement strand
TATATACTCCACAAAATATTTGAATACACCACCCTCGCTCTTATTTACTTTTCGTTCAATTTCTAATAAAGCCTTTACAAACAGTAAGGAGGTGTTGATAAATATTTCCTCTTGAAATTTAAAAATATTGGGCAACAGCTATGTTGGAAATGAAACACTTGCAACATTCCAAATCGATCGGCAAGATTAATAACTAAAGAATAATTAACTAATATAGATTTTCTACCTCTAGTATACCAAAGGTAGATAATATACATAATCTGCCCATTAAAATTTAAAGGATATTCGAGAAGTATTACTTCTAAAACCCTTTATCTATGCTATATATATGATCATAGCATTCGAACAGTATAATATATATGCAGAAATAGGTATAAGGTCAAGTAACATATGGGTCATTATTATTGTTTATTTGTTACAGATTGATAATTTCTCAAATTAAAATAGTTGTTTACAATTTTTAATAATTCTATTGAAAATAACATATTTTATATACATTCTAAACTAAATCAATATCAACGACATTCTTAAATTAAAATTAAATATATTGGTTCAGGATTTTACAAAAAAATAACAGTATTGCACCAGTCACCAAAGTGATTCAAATGCTCTGAAGTGCTCATTTGTATTATATTATTTTCAACATCATCGTGCTTGTCTGTCTAAAATAATGGCTTAGTAATAATTCACTATCTTAATAATTTATTATTAAAATTTTTTTTCAATTAAACCAGACTGACCAACTAAAGTACGATATTAAACGCATTGTGTCCAAGCGAAAAAAAAATAATAAAAATATCAAATATAATAATTTTCATCAATTTTAATACATATATGATACCCCCGTACATGACTAATATATTTTCAGTCAACATTTTCTATCCGTCCTAATAAGACGTCTCTTCTTTTCTTAATACGGGCAACGAAGCATTTTGAAAGAAATTGTTATTCATTTTGAAGTAACATCTTCGATGAAATATTAATATTATCGATTTGGGAGAGAAGTTTAATCCGTTGATAACATACAAATTCAAAAGTTGTGTAAGAAAAGAGTTTAAATGAGTTCGTAATGTTTGTCTAGAGTGTTGACACAGATATTTTTAATTAAAGAAACTATAACCTTAGATGCAAGAAAAAATTATACCAAAATTATATCATTGCTATTTATGGAAAGTTAAGCAAAATATTCAACATAAATTAAATTTATTAAACTCTGTGATTTATTGGTTATTCTAAAGGCGGTGATTGTATTCAATATTCGTTCATTCACTTACGATATAATAGTAATAATACAAACAAACAAGAAAGAGTTTCAAATAATTAAGATCGTAGGCATACGAATAATATATCTTACGTTTAAGGTAGAAAGAAATAAGTACACATTACCTTTGTGTGTATATAAAAAATCATAATTTGTTAAATTAACTTATCAAAGTGAGTTTATATGAGTTAACAACGTAGCATAAAGATGAAATTCAATATATTGAGTTTTATTTTTACAATAATTTTCAACCAATTTGGAGTCATTTGTAAGTTTATTAATAAATAAAAATATCTAATCTAATCATTTGTTTTTCATTCCAAATAACTTAATTCATGAAAAAATGTTATCTAGTATAGGGTGTTAACCGTTACTATGTAACTTAACCGGTACACATTCGACCTTTGTACGCAAGAATTTCCCTCCAAGAAACTTTTTTTGGGGAAAATCTAATATATTTCCATCTGTAATCTGTAATTTCATGAAAAAAGTAAGAATTTCCATAAAATGTTAGTTCCCGCCAATTAAAATCCCATCGCTATTCTTCTATATAAATAAAAATATATCTAATTTTTATTTAAACTATAATTAAGTATTTCTTTTGAAATTATAATAGTGACACAATTATCATACTACATTCTAGAGACCATGAGGTGTACTAATTTATCAATGACGTGTTGTAAATTACTGTAATTACTTAAGCACGTTAGGTGCTTTTTCCATAATGACTGTCGACAATTTTGCAAGAATTATTGATTCTGTTTGATGATTATAATTACTACACACGTTGTTGAACTCGAAAGATAGCAAAAAGTGTACTCAGATATCAAGAAATATTTCATAAGTATTCACTGTCAATTTCGGAATAAATATAATTTTATTGTTGTTAAGTTAGCATATCTATTGGTAAGAGATGCGAATTTTACATTATTATTTACCATTAATTTAAGAATATTATATTCAATTGATTTATCTACGATATATGTATGTTGGGTGTAATTAATTAATATTCCAAATCAGTATCAGTACCTACACCTCATTAATGTCACTCAACATTCAAGTGTACATATGTTTATGTAACAGCTATTCGACCAGATACTAGATGGAATTTAATTGTATAAATATTTTCAATATAATGCACTTTACCCTTCATTTCATAATAAAATAATGATTGAATTCATTTAATTAATTTGCCTACAATCTGCATTTTTCCAGATAATCTCTCCTCAAGTATTTGAATATTTATTTCGAGGAGCTTAGATAGTAAACCAGAGTGTATTTGACCTTATTGTTGTTTAAAATTGATAGGGAATATAAGCAAAGTAGCAAATGAATAGGTATACGGTACTTGAAATTTAGAGGCGTCTAATGTATACACGACTAATCGATAGTTTGATTGATCGTTTTGTCTTATCAAATTGATGTTGGGTGTGTTAAAATCATTCAGTATTTTGACATTTCAATCAAATTTAACGAGAAAATTACGTGCAGCTGATCAAAGATAGATTTAAATTTTGAATATTGAAATAAAAAAATCCCCAACGAACCAATTCAAATTTTATCGATGGTCGATCGATTTGATCGATTTCAGAATTTATTAGTTGAAATTACAATGTAACGTATATTTAAGAAGAGAATTTAATAATATTGATTTTCCCCTTATTTCGTCTGAAATATCCAAATATTAATTGAGAAATTTGTAGAAATACACGGTACTTAGGGTATCGTTCGGGAAATATTGGCATCTAAAAGTGAAGAAGTCATGACCGAGGAAATTATTGTTACATGAATCAGGCCACGTGCCTGAGTGAATCGAAAAGTGAATCGAAAAGCCGATGCGATTTATGTGAGATATGTTAAGCAATTTTTGTGATTGAGATATTAGCTCTTTTGGATTAAAAGAGTGTTGGATGTTCTCGTTAAAAGTATAGTGGAATTTGCTTTCATTAAAAAGTTTGAGTTAGAAAAAATTAAAAAAACTTGAAAAATCGTAGAATATCAGATAAACTTGGGAAAGATGGATAACAGTTCAGAATAAAAAATAAATTTTGGTCAACTTTTAACCAAGAAAATTTTATAAAGACTTAGGAAGAATCTAGGTCTTGAATTGTGAAAAATTAGCCAAAAATTTCGTTATAAATCGGAAAGGAAGTTGAGAAAGTTCGGAAATATCAGTAAGAGATAGGGTAATTTGTGGAAGTCAAATAAAATCAGAAAAAGTCGCAAAAATTCGAGGAATTCAAAAGAGTCAGGAAAATTAAGGAAAGCATGTAAAGGTCAGAAAGAGTCGCAAAGTGGGTAGGAAATAGTCAGGAAAATTAGCTTTCCAGCTAATTATAGTCTTAAGTTAATTTATTAATTATCTGTTATAATATCTAGTTTTAGATTTATATTTATTTCAGATATATTTTATATTTCAGATGTCGAAAAAAGATAGTAGAAAGTTCAGAAATTTCTTCATTTCCGAACAATTTTAGTGTAACGATTCCTTATTTTTTTACGTTTTTTTTTAAGGAGGCCGCACAAAACTTCAGAAAAAGAGAGGGATTTAAATAAAAGCACTTTTTTATGATTTTAATTTAAATATTTTGATCGTACATTTCCTTAATCCAGTATCTCGTTGTACCCCATTTCACTTCCTCCTTTTTCTAATTACTTTTTTTTGTCTTATTTAATATTCAATTTTCAATTGCAGGTTTTCCGGCTTTCACGCCCATGTCATTTGTGATGCTTCCTTTTCACCGCATCAATGACCGAAATGATCCATTATTTTTTATCTTTTCATTTTGTTCATTTTTTGTATATAAATTAAATAAAAAATTTGCACTTTTTTAGCACTTTTTGGATTTTAAATTTAGTTATGTTCAGGTTGATGATGGACTCCTATATTGCTCAAACATATAACATAATATAATTATTAAAAATTATGTTTCGTGGCCATATACAATTTAAATTGATTATACTCGTAATTGTAGAAAAACTCCGCGAAAAATAATTGAATATTTATGATCCAAAGCTCTTTTGAAAGTCTACTTTTTGAATCGGGCGCCAAAAAACAATGTTTGCCATCCCATTTTGCTCGGTGCTAATTGTTATAATAGTTCGAAAAATAAATCACCCCTTAATTTCTTATGTATTATAATTGAAAATATAGCCGGTGTTTTTGATATTTAATATTTTGCTGATTTAAAAAGTAACTGTTATACATATAAATGGATTTTTAAGATTTGAGAATATAAATTAAAATATGATAAATAATACTTTTAGAATAAGTATAACATCCAACACAGGGTTATTTCAATCCTTGGAATAGAAGGGTTAACTAAAAATTTGTTTCCTTTTTTGTAAAAATTCCAAAAGAATGCTTCTTGTTCAATTAAGTTAACAGAAATTATAGTCAATTCTTTCACTTTTAGTAGGGAAGTTTCGGCCATCTTGTAACATTGAACAAAAATTGGTCTTCCCGTTAATTATTATTTATTTTCTTTCTAATTGACAATATCTGAAAACATATCGTTTAAATCAGACGTCATCTGAGATAGCATCCTTAAAGATTTAAAATTGGGTTTATCGAAACCCATCTTTCGCGCCGTAGTAAGCAATAGTTATAACTTTTACCTACCTGTTAAATATAGCCAGAATTTGTAGTACCGGCCACCAGTTAAATATAGCCACCTACGGTCTAACACGCCAAGCGAGTACGCAACATTTTTCTCTAATTCGATGAAATTTTCCAATTTTCTAACAATTTTCCCGATTCTTATTAATTTCTATATTATCATAAAACATAAGCATCATAAAAGTAGATACAGAAGTCTATTTTTGAGGTAATGAGTAATTATCGAACGGAAAATCATTTAGCAAATGTCCATAGAAGTAAATTATGTAGTAGGTTCATATTAATTCATTTATTTATTTATTTATATATTTATTTGTTTAATCATTTAGAAATTAACTATCAAACTGTAGTAAGACCAATATTAAATTTAACATTTTGCGGCCACATCCACATAAATATTCAATAACGACGTTCTTTCAATTTTTAAAATAACCATGTCCGCATCGGTATTATGTTAGAATTTATATATCTTTATCTAAAAGATTTTGTTACTACGGCATTCGTCGATTCTATGATTTATAAATAACTTTATTATTGAAATGGAAATCCCCAAGAAAATCGCGATAAATTATTATGTAAGATCACTATTATAACTCACCGATTATATTATATTACATTTATTATCAAGATATCTTATTGCAATAAAAAGACGTTTAGAATCATTATCATATACTAACCATAAATAAATATTTAAGTAAGAAGACATGATATTTTTTTATCACTCAAATTGAGTCAGGAGGTTCCGGTAATATACCGGTTTATAAACCGTCATTAAATTTACCTGTATTATTTAACATTATAAATGTGATAATGGCTACTCTATGAATGTTTCTGTTCCAACACTACTGCATCGACATTCAATAAAATTATCTTAAAATGTTTTATTTATCATCACGGACTTATGATTTTTTTTATGTGAAATGCTGGTAATGACTAATCCATATATAATTCCTGTAAAGTTTATTGAATTGTCTGAATTTGACTCATAAGTTTTCTTAGAATTTTCTCCAATTAATGTCTGTCGTTAAATACTAATCATTCATCATATACAGAGTGCAATACTTTTTCTATGAAATTTTACACCTTTTTATTTACTTTCCAGCATTCGGAAATAGTTTGCCACTAAATAAATTATCATCAGATACATCATCAAATAAAGTTGAAGAGCCACCACTATACTTCCCAAACAATGGGGACGGATATGTAATAAAACCGCCAAATCGTACTGCCCTTGAAATACTTCAACATCAAGCATTAGTTAAGAATATGGTAAGAAAAGACAAAAATTGTATAGTCGTACATATAAGATGTTATCCGGCTTTTTTTTGTATGGCTGGCTGTTAAATTGAAAAGATTTCATTTGAATAATTTAGACAATTTTCATTTTTTTGTTGAAAGTTAATTTAATTGGCCTTATCGAAAAAAAAGGTTAATGGACTTGACTTTTGTAAAATATACTGACTGCTAAATTGAAAGAACAGTTTCTTAGATTTTTTTTTTATAATTCCTAAATATAGAAATAAATTGATAAATTTCAGAAATCAAATGAATTTTTGTTGCCAATATAATCAATGGGACCAGTACTATAAATAATCTACTATAATGGTACTATATTACTGTGCAAAATTATTTGGAAAATTGATTAAGAAAAAAAATTCAACCAACAAAGAATTTAAAAAAAAATTAAATTTCATTTTATTTTACTCAAAAACAATTTAACGAATTATGAATATAAAATTAAGTTATTTAAGTACTAAATTCCCTAAGCTTCCATTTGACAAGAAATTGATTTACTGTCAACTTAAATTCAATTATAAATAACTATAAATAACCCCTGCACGTAATTTAACGGGGTTGTATTGTGTTAATTATAGGGTATTTTTTCTCTTAATTGAAAATTATATAAGTCAATTGTAATGACAAATTTGGTTTGAGAAACCGTAGTAAGAAATATTTTTTGTTTTACGAGCTTTTTCATGGGAAGATAATAGTTAGATTCCTAATAAATATATACATACATTTATCAGAGCTTTGAACCGAACTCCAACCTGCCTTCATCATTATCTTTACCCTTTACTCCTCGAGGGAGCATAGGTGCTTTCATATGGAAGTTTCTGTGACTTATTACGATTATTAACAATTGAGGCCAGGTAGTCAATCTAGTGCTCAACCGTATTTGTTGTTTCTTAATTTTGATCATTTAATCCATTGCTGTCGACCAATTACATATTTAATAGCAATGGATTGTGTAATGTGTATTGTTTTTGATGATACCTCCAATACACAGGAGTCTCTGTATAAGATACTTATATTCTTCTAGACGGGACCGCCAGCTTTACGTCACCATCCAATATGACGCGGTGTCAAGTTCGATCATTGTGACGATAACAAATTATTGAAATAATAATTTTTTTGTAATGTCTACACCTGGCTTCGAACCTGCAACCTCCCTCTTCAAAGCCGCGCGCCATACCCATTATGCCAATGGAGAGGTCCAACATGCCTTTTGGTTCAGACTACTTTCGCCAACACGACCAGCTGAATCCATATTTTAAACCAGGGATGCACACGTAAAATAATTTTAGGGGTAAGCAAATATATTTTGAAATTGTTCCTGGATTTCATTTTGCTTTTTCATTGTTCTTTAGGCCATAAAATGGAAAAGCAAGAAAATTATGTTTACATCTATCAAATCTATTTTATATTTTCTATATTCCCGTTAAATTCTTATGATTTTTTGTATGGTTTTATTTTTCAATGTTACAAATCTATTGTTAAAAATTTATTAAACTATTAATGATTTATTTTTATGATCTTCTTTTGAGCGGTTTTCTCTAATTCCCATTCTAATTTTAATTAATTTCATTTTTATATGGGGGTATGAAATACCCCTTTGTGTTAGGAGCTGTGCAGCCCTGTTTTAAACCAAACTTGAAAGATTCATTTTAATAGGAATATTTATAAACATAAAACAATAAGAAGTATGTGTAAATAAAAAATTATACAGTTTAATGGTATAAGCCGCATAATGAGGAAGAAAAGCAGACAGTCTGTTCTTTCTTAACTCCTATCTTAACGTCCGCCACGTGCGGCTGGTAATTGCTCACCTAGTCAACGTGGTTAGGTGGCATGCTAACTAAGAAGGGGAAAACGGACGCACGGTTGGATGCAAAAGGTGTAGAACACCACCATCCTTAGATAACTGGACGCTTGTAACGTACTCTATCGAATTTTAGCTTACAAAAGAAACATTAACAAATAGCCTCAGATATGGACGGAATTTAACAACGACGACTTTAGTCGTCGAGGATGCCAGAGCAGAGGGGAAGAAGAAGTGGGACGAAGTGAAGGCTCTGGCCCAGATCAGACTAAGATGGCGGAGATTTGGTGATGCCTTATGTTCCCGCTAGGAATAAAAGACAAGACGATGATGATGAATGGTATAGGAAATTCCTACCATTACGTATTCTTTTCTTTTGACGTCACGTATTCTTTTCAAATTCCTCATATGTCTTAGAAACGTTCATTTGAGTTGTCTTATATATGTCTCTTCGTGACGTCATCGACGGTCATATCTACCGCCTTACAGAAGTTGTTACGATATATCGGGCAATCGGACGGACTTCTGTAGTCTATTCATGGTCAGATGTCTAATAAATATCATAAAGATGTATCTTTGGATTGAGACGTTTGGCATCCTTACGAAATTAATATCATTTTGAGAATGAAGGAACAAGAAAACGTCTCTTTGACGTATTTGTGCTTCTAGGTAGAGGATAGTGTGCAAAATTAGATTCCCAAAATATTGTGAATAATTGAGCAAAACGCAATTAATGTTGAATTCGACTATAACCTCACTACCCCCAGATCTGTAGTGAATACATCAAAAATACATCTCATGGATTATGGTACATGAATAAAACAGTTTGTAATTACGGTGTGTTGATTTTTCTAGGTTAAATAAGTTTGGATTTCCCGTTAAGAACTATATTTTTCAAATTCAACATTTTTTTTATTTTAATTTTAATGTCTATTTAGCACTTTTCTTTCGATTTTATTTTCCACCAAACAATTTACAAATATTTTACATAACCTCCCTCATCAGCTGTTCATATACAAATTATCAATAAATTGTAAATAGATATCGTTCACCTCGTACTCTCGGGAAATTGACGGACAGTTAGTGCAGTTCACAATTCGTGCACGAATAAAACTTATTTTTTTTGTAAACAAAAGAGAACGGTGAAATCGAATAAAACAATTTTCTCAGTTTCGGAGAGAAAGTGCGCTCACCTGTGGTCCAATCGAATTTGACATAAGTATACATTTTCACTTTTTACGCTTAAGTTATTGATTACTTGGTTTCTACCGTTTGCCTAAAGTTGAAAAGCCAATTTTAATAGGAAATATTATTTTTTAATCAAAACCTGATATGTCTACCAAGCCGTATATTGTGCTGCCAAAATCAGATTGTTTTCGCTCGCCCGAAAAATTTAAATAATGCATCTGCTTTTGGCAAACGGCTACTAATTTACATATCATATTTCATCAATAACCTTCATACCGTACTCTGAAATGCTGTGGTCCATTGGTCTTTGGGGTTCGGTTCCAGAAAAAAAAACCGCGAATGTGAAAATGCCGCAAATAACTTTTTTTCTCTTAAAATCGAACTTTTTGAAAACTATAACTCTGAACTGGGTGGTCAGATTAAAAAAAATTTAATGCCAAATGAAAGATTGAACATTTTTGTAATTTCTGCTTGTTTAGTTGTTAATTTGTATCTTATTCAGAAAATTTTCAACATCAATAATCAAAAATGACGGAGACATTCTAAGCCTATATATAACTCGTACATTGACATTCATATCTTTAACAGGGAAGGGAAAATGTCAAGGGAGAACTGTAATTCCTTTCAATACCATGTGTCGTGATTTCCGTTCATAAGTATACTACTCTCCTCATGAAAACTGAACAGAAGTTCTTGGGGAAAATTTCTCGTAGTATTCATCGCCTGTCGTCGAATAATTAATAATCAGACCATAAAGTAAGGAATTACGTATAATGAAAATTTAATAATATACGTGGAGAAATTTCATAATATTGAAAAATGGAGACTTCATAAAAATTAGAAAATTTAATGAAAATCCAAAAATGTTACAGAAATTACAATCGAATTTGGAGACTACAGAAAATCTCGTGAGAGTAGCGATATTTCATAAAATAGAATTTGGAACATGTCATAAAAATTCGGAACCATTTTCGAAATGAATAGATTTTAGAAATCCAAAAATTCCAAAGAAAATCCATAAATTTTATTAAAATTAAATAATTTATACGATTTTGAATACTGTAGGGAAATTGACAAACTAATATAAAGAGAAACATTTAATTGAAATCGGAAAATTTTATATTATCTGGGTGGCTCAAAGAACATGGGAAATGATGTCCGGTTTTTAATTTATCGATTTCCATCCAAATTCCATTAGGGATATAGTTCCAATTAATTACCGCATTGAATTAATTCCGATTATAATAAATATATTCTAAAGACCAACCGATTATATTCAAATATCACTGGTATAATCCTCTTTCTATATAGAGAAGGTCATTCTACATTGTGATAATTTATTTATAATAATAACAAATTGATAATATCAGTTTCGTCACTTATAGTAGAATAGTAGAATTACCGGTTATTTTCGTGACGATAAGTTTTGCAACTTTTATTCAATAACTTCTGATTATTTGTCGTCATCATAACAGGTAAAAATTTATAAGTCGTCCGTAAATATGAAATCAGTGGCAATAAGAGTTAAAATCATTCGTTCTTCTTTTAGATTTAATACTCGTAAAAATTTAGATTTTACAATAAAATTTAAAATAACATTTTAAATTTTCAATTTCAATTTCAGATAACTGACAAAAGTCCAATTTATGATCTACATAATATTAAAAATATGGTTAGTGACTTGAGGGAGAGCGACCCTAAAATGGATGCAGAAGAGGTTCAGGATATTAACAACAACGTAACAGTAGAAAATGTTGAGCTGGAAGAACAATTTAGGTAGTTTCATCCGCTAATATTTTTACGTGCCTAAAAATAATTTTTCAATAAATTTTCAGGCCAAATTCGTTAAAGACTGACAGCATGAACAATATTTTCGAATTTTTAAATGCTGATAATCCAAAATACGAAACAAATCGTTGGAATGCTGTAATAATTGCAACAACATTAACCATTATTTGTTTGCTTGCCTGGATTTTATTAGCGCTATGGCGAAATCATTTACAGTAAGTTCTTAATAAAATTCTTTTATCAATTATTTAATTAACATAAACATAAATTTTTTCAATTGTTTTAGGAGAAAATACGGAAACAGAATTCGTTTAATCGATGAAGACGATGACATACAAATCATAAAAATAACAGAAAAATAATTAATAATCTAAAAAAATAGCAAAATGCAAAAAAAAATAGTTAAGAACATTATAATAAATTCTTTCATTCATTTTATTTTTTTAATTGTACTGCAAAAAAAAATTGTTGAAAAATATTTAACTGGCTTTAAATATTTTTTTTAAATTTTTTAAATTAATTATTATGTTGTTTATAGGTCTCATATTAAGCATCATTTTAAAAGTTAAATGATTCCATTATAAAATTGAGTAATTTAATTTATATAATATTAGAAATATAAATAATCATTATTATGTATGATTAAATTAATTAGATATTAAAATTTTAATTTTTTTTCTTATCAAAAGATGTATAAAAATAAAAAATAAAACTGTGATATTAATCTTTAAAGAAATTTTTTAAAAATAAAATTTTATATTCATAATTTGAGGAAAATACATGTAAATGTAAAGAAAAATCTATTTTCAATAAATTGTATAACATTTTATATAATAATTCTTACGATGCCCTCTGCTTTGATTGCCTAGCGTAGCTTATATAATCGTTTTAGCTACCATTAAGAAATTCATGGTTTCGTTCCCTTTTCCAAATGGTGTGGACGTGCTATAGTGATAGAAAATAAGTAATTATTAATTGTGTATTTGTTTATTGCGATGTTATTGTGTTGTATAATAGTGAAACTCGACGGCTGCGCAACTAGCTCAATTCACTAGCCAGCTGTCAAAATCCGGTAAACCCCCAACTACGAGATATCTCGTACTTAGCAAACTCAACAAATCTCGTAGTTGGCAGTCAATGTGTTAAGACCAGAAAAATTAAATTGTTTAGGAGAAATGAAATCATTAAACATAAACATAACACGATTATGCAGAATTGTATCAGGAAAATATATCCATAATTTCGTTGTTTATTTAAGTCGTTAATTTGATCCCAACACCGCTAATGGCTTTAAGTCATGGCTCGGACAACCGTAGACTATTTTATAATTAAAAATAATTTGCCCAAGAAAAATAATTTTCAGAATCTTATGAATAGGGACCGGATTTTTAGGTGCCCAAAAAATGTGTTTTAGGTGACATAAATATTCCGTAAAAATTGCAAAATAGTACCTGATAATTGTAAAATATGCGCTATAAAAAACATTTTAGGTTCTAATAAAATGGCCCCATGTCATAAGAGCAGAATCGCACAAAAGCTATTCGTTAAAGTGCGAAAACAAAAACCTTTTATTGGTTTCATTT
>JANTOP010025115.1:0-27672 GCA_027564815.1 Symmerus nobilis | reverse complement strand
TTCCAGGAGGAGTTCTGACGACCCCGGCTTTCATTTTGCCGGTAACAATCGAACACTTTTCAAAAAAAAATTTCGCTTGCACCGAGTCATGTAAAATTTACGTAGCCAGCTCTCCGTCTATTAGCTATATTAACCCAAACCCTTCATATATTGTATATTTAAATTAAATTCAAAATTATAATCAAATAATGTTGAATTATAATAAGAAAGGAGTACAAATACTAGGAAAAAAATCATTTTTTAATATTTGTCCTGTGCAGCACCCTTGCAATATTATAATCGGGAAGATAATATTCAATATACATACCTACTCATTCATGTTTCCAAGCTGGGATATGTCCTGAACGCCACTGTCTTTCTTTTACTAGAAATGTAAGTGAATCATATTTTGAAAAATTCTTTGCGACGAGTTTTCTTCAAGAAGATTCATACATTTAGTAATTTGAATTAAATGAAGAGAATTTCTTCCAGTTACTAAGAAACCAACCCATAATCAGGAAAATTTATTGTTTTTAATTTTGTAATAGATAGAACATTGATTAGGAGTATGACTTATTTAAATAAGCAATGCACTTGACTAGGATCATTAAAACAAAACAAACAAATCATTAGCATTCAAATGTCAATGTACAGTTAATTGATATTCACATTAATCATATTGACTTTGACCTATATAAAGAGTATGGAAATAAAATATGAATGCTCATTTAGAGTCCTGTTTGCAAATTGAGATTCAAACGGGTTGAATGTAAATTGTATAATATAACTCTAATTGTTCGTTTTATTTCCTTTTTAAATAAAATTGCAAAATACCTACTTACAGTTGGGTTGAAATGGGCACCTATAATGGGATGAGTTAAGAGATTTCAGGATCTCCGGCGCCAGCCAATCTATTTCCATTTCCCTGCTCCAATATAATTGAAAATATATAATTGTATAATATAAAAATATACTTGATGACTACCTATTTTACTGTTTATATGTATAACTAAAATATAATTATTAGTAAATATAAATACATTCGCGAAACAGTAGATATAGTAGATGGTTGTAATTCAACAATATCTTTTTTTTTTTGGCGAGCAAATTTTCATTTTCATTAAGTTTTTCGGGGCAGTAACACGTGACGAAAATCAATAGATAAATGAAAAGAAGGTTGTCGCAATATGATGCATCACAAAACAACCAAATAAAGGAAAACCGAAAGTGCATAATAATATAAATGAATGAATTGCATTTTAAATTTAGTTTCACTCCTGCATCATCAGCAAGTGAAGTATCGAGAATCTACCGAAACGGATATTTAATGTAAAAATCGAACACTTAACAATGATAATAAGATTTTATTTGAAAAAAGATTTCTGGAGTGGAAGTTAAAGAATTTTGAAAATTATAGAATTCGAAAATTGAAAAGTGCATTTATAATTTTTAAATTAGGATTTAATTAATAATAATAAAAAGTTCAAAATGTCTGCGGGTACACCAGTCCGGCAAACCGTACCGAAACCTCGCATAACCCTTAACATACCACCACCATCTCATGGATCAATTGGTCAACCGACACCGTACCTAAGTACCGCTCACACATCACAACATGGACCACCACAGTGGCCCCCATATGGTAATCCATTTAATAATGCCTATTCAACGAAAGCCGGAGGATTTATGTTCAAGCAGTTTGAGGGATTTCGGGACTTTACAATGGCCCAAGCCAA
Organism: Symmerus nobilis; assembly: GCA_027564815.1. Lineage (NCBI taxonomy): Eukaryota > Metazoa > Arthropoda > Insecta > Diptera > Mycetophilidae > Symmerus > Symmerus nobilis. The sequence continues at coordinate 25,957 of JANTOP010025115.1, read as the reverse complement.
ATCGGGACTGAATGTTGGCGAAAAATCGGCATTTTATATTTATGATAAATTTAGTACGTGGTCGAGAAAATGGTTTACACATATATTTCTTGTATTTATTGTATTGGTGTATAGTATTGTGGGAGCAATAACTTTCGTTGCCATTGAAGGTTTGTATATCTAGCTGAAGAACCTAATATCTTTAATTATAATTTTTTATTTAAGGTCTATAAGAGCGAAACATTGAAATCTAGAAAAAAATTTGAATCGAATGAATCACATTTCATTTATTATCGTGCAGGGTCTTGAAGAGTGTAGATAATACGTTCGTATGTAATTAAGTGGTTTAATTGGATTTTAATGAAACTCTAATCTGAAAAAATCACTAATTATCGTAATTAGTTTATATATCGGTATTTTATCAATTTCTATGAATGAAATAATATATACGAATAATTATTGTTTATAAATTAACCAAATTTTCCCAAAAAAGAAAATGAGGAACTGCGAAATTGATTCAGGAAGTTGTTAAAAATTTAGAAATTTCAGTATTTTACAATTCATTGCTTTTTCAATACAATAAGGAATATAAATAAATACGAGTATAAAAATAGTTATAGTTATTGAAATAGAACATGAATGAAATTCGGTTAATTAATTATAATTTTCTAGTACATTATGTACCTACTATATCCAACTAAATACTAAACTTTTCATAAACATAAAAGAGTTTTTTTTTCGTATTTTCAAAAATTAAATAAATATTATTTCTGGCATCTCAGAATATAAATGTTTCGTTGGTTAATTTTCATTTCATATTCATTTGATGGTATCCAAATTTAAACCTTTAAAATTTCGCTCATCGAAATTATGATTTTTTTTTTATGAATTTTTAAATGATTTATATTTTAAAATTTTAATTGTCTATTTTACAAGACATTGTATCCGACGCCAAGCAATTTAGAAGAATGAAATATAATAACGACAAAAGTTGTTATGATTTTTTTTAATTATCAATTATTAATTTGGAATATTATTTTTAGAAATTTTCTAAAATCGTATACTTCAATCCATCTATCGCCAATTTGAAAATATGAACATATTATTCAAATTTTTTACTTTTAGATGAGAATTTCATATACGAGGAGATACAATATAAAAAAAATTAATTCAGTTTGTAAGGTTTCGAAGGAAAATGATAATAATTTTTCTAAGAAGACAAGGAAATTTATTTATTTATTAATTGGGGAAAGCCTCTCCAATGAAATAAAATATTTTATTTTTAACTTTTTGTCTTTTATTTATTTATATTAAATATATTATTATTTGGTACGAATAATTTTCCTAATAATATTCTATTCTTGATTTTTCTGTATGAATCACTGATGACTTCCCAGGAAATGAATTTTTTTTCTTGTCAAGATTTCTGAGAATTTGTTGAAAGCAAATTCAACCAAAAATTAATATTTTCGCGATATCGTTAATTATTTTCCAATTTTCCAATTTTCAGAAAATGAGATATTATTATAATTATCAATTTCTGGTAACTGTGATTTGATAATATTTTCTTTTATCTCAATTACTGATCAATTCATTTAAAATCCTCATTGGATCATAAATTAGATTGGTCCATTCCCTAACCACATGTTTTCATATTTTTGAAGAAATATTCGCTATATTTGAACATGGTAATTTTAAAAGTTTCATTTCAAATACATGTTAATCTGTCTCTGTGTCCTCAGGTATATTGTAGATTGCTGTTGGGAGTGATCACAGATTTCAACAATATTTCAATTAGATCAATAAGCTCCCACTATAGCCTCTCTTACATTTTCGTTTATCTATGCCACCCAGACTATTTGAAAAATAGCAGCAACTTCTTGATATTTTATATCTTTAGGCTGGTCGTTCATTGGATGCGTAATGCGTATTCGACCGACTAAGGAATTGTTTAATAACAAATGACAGCGTATCAGCATTTGCCTTTCTTTTTCTATTCCAATTCTATTATTAGCATATCAGAGGAAATACTCATAAGTATAGTTCAGGTCCAACAAATTGATACTTATTTGCAACCTTAATCTAGTTTAACTACTTTGTTAATAATGCAGGAGTCATCAATGCTATTTAGATGCTTGCGCGAGTGCGAATATAAATTTCTTTGATTTGAAAGATCTCTTAAATCCATTCAACTCTGCTTTCTCAATGAAGGAGATTAATATAGTTCCGAATTATTTCCCAGATCATTCTTCAGCTGCTTTAAAAATTACTTCAATCTACAGGAGAAAAAATGATGATATCATCCAGTTTGACACCTATCAGTGGCACTGGCGCAGTAAAACGTTACAAGGTTGCTTTGAGAGTTAGGTAAAAATACAAAAATTAAATATTTTCGAAAAGTTGAAATTTATATTAGAAAAATCAAAAATTCGTAAAGGCTCGCACCGAGAAATTTGATTTCCCGATTATTTTCTTCGGATCCAAACAATTTAATGATGCAAAAAGTCCATAAATTAGCAAAGAAAAAATACAAATATATTAATACTAAACTTTTCGTTCAAAAGCTCTGCAAAAACTTAAAAACTACCAGGAACCTTTTTTTACGTTTAAAAATCTTTTTTCTATCCACATAACGATTTTTGAACGAAATTTCAAATTTTCGCCAAAAAAAATATTCAAAATTCTAGAAAGATCATTGAATGCTTATAATTAAAATACCTTTTATATAATTTGGAATCAAATTTTGTAATCCATTCATTAAACTTAAATGAGCTATAAAAAGTTCGAAGAAAGCTCATCCAAACTATTAAGCCCAACGAAAGCTCTAAGTTTCGAACTTTATTTTTTACTTTAATAAATCTATTTTCTATCCAGATAACGGCCTACTAACGAAATTTCAACTTTTTTCAAAATAAAGCTTTAAAAATTTCGAAAGCTCATTGAAAAGGTAAATTAATTAAAGTCATTTCATATAATTTGGAATAAAATTTATATTCGATTAATTAAATTCTGGTAAAATATGAAATTTTCGCAAGAAACTTTCGTAATCCATTGTAAGCTCAAAGAAAGCTCTGAGCTTGGAACTTAATTTTTTACGTTTTAAAATCTATTTTCCAGATATCCAGATATCTGTCCTTTCCCGAAATTTTAAATTTTCCCAAAAAGAAATGCTTAAAAACTTCGAAAGGTTATCGAAAGCATATATTTAGGGAAAATATGTAAATGAATTTCTCAAGGAAGGACACAAGTGCAATGAATGCCTTCATGATAATTTCGCTGCAATTCAATTCAAATCATAAAGCTTTTGTAGATATTTCAATTTTTAACGAAAGTTTAAGATTTGATTTATTTTTTCAAATTTATTTAAATTCGGGAGATTTAAAATAGATTTGATAATGAATAAAATAATATAATAATTAAAAACTTTGGATAAATTTTTTGCAGTAATAGAAATTGGTTACGATTTTGTCGATATTTTAGGTGTGCTCTGCACCTTCTGCCCATTGGACTACACGCCACTGACACTTATCTTAGTAACTCAGCCTGAAATCTATCTCAGTACCTAAATGGATATATACTAGAGAGTGTGGTAATAACTGCCCTGTAATCACTGCGGCCACCAATGGGCCTATTGTGGCATCATCTGAGTACCTAAGTCAAGTTTAGATCCACCGATGAAAATGTTTCACCTGTTAATTTCACTATTTTATTTATATAAGAAGAATTCGGTGGTATTCTAATTTGTAGCATTACAGTTTCGAGATATAGAGCCGAACTTAAGTTTTGGGCGCCCTTGGACAATTTGGTATGTGATACCAATTATCGGAAATTTCTATGTTTTCGACGCCTGCGCAAACCGCTTCCGTATTAAGTATGGCGTGTCTACTTTCTTCCTGTCAAATAGTGCCCTTTTCATGTCGAAAACGTGGTAATCTCATTTATTCAATCTCATTCATTGGCCCAGACGTAATCTCTGTAGTAGTAAGTCTGGCCCTGTATGTGATCATATTTGGAATCTCTTTATCTATAGGCCGGCCTATCTATCAAATATTAAGACAGCTAGCAAACAGATTTATGATTGCGAAATTAAACATTCGCGATATGGGACTCAACTGTACTACATACTTCTAGTAATTGCAAATGCCACCACTAGAGGCGTGAAATACGACTGCTCGGATAAGAACATAAATCCAGCAGCAAACGGTTCGGTGTAAGATCACATTACCATATGCGCGTCTACATATACTGAAATTTGTAAATGCGATTCTAATTCTAGTTTCCCATGTTCTCTTTTCAGAGCTAATAGTTAGAAATCTCACACCCAGACATTTAATATTCTTTTTTAAGGTGCATACTTCACCCAGTATTATGCCCAACCCAAATGACTTCTAGATTATTATTTTCGAGTGTTGCACAATGCAGAATTAACTATTTTCATCATACTGTTTACGCTTCGGAATAGCTCATAGACTTGCGAGAAAGTACCATATAAGCTGGACAAAAGATCATTGCATTTCGTCGTATATTCTCATCCACATTATATCAATTATCTAATATGAGAATTTATCTGAATAATTAGCAAATAATGTCATATTTGAGGAGACCTCAATCTGGGCTGGGAGTATGATCGAGTCGAATCGACTCGACTTGATAAAAATTCATATTATTATCTGGGCAGTTTTTTTTACTATGTGTTTTTATCGACTCGACTCGACACGACTCGATCATACTCCCAGCTCTGGACTGAATGCATAGCTGTGTCGATCAGTTTGCCAGAATAATAGGTATGCTGGTTTTCATGTAGAGGATTTCTCAATAGAGAGAGATATTTCTCTAATACCGGTCACATAGTCTCAGAATATTTACTGATAGGTCGAAGACTGACTGTAATACAGCACCCCTATATTCCCCTACAAGTCATTCGTTGAAATTTTATGTTTGTTTCTCGATATTTTTGCCCGACTAGTAAAGAGGTGTCTTGATCGTGATTAACGTTTTGAAAATCAATCACGGATCTAGAGAAATATTTGATAAAAAGAATGTAAATTAGATTAGAGCGAACATTGTAGCGTGAGATAATGGGATTGCAACTTTGATAAAAAACAAAATATACCGATAGGTAAAACATGCCGTCTATTGTGTATTGAACGAAGTCTACAGTAGATTATGCAGTACACACAATTTTTCTACATTCTCCCTTAAAATTTCCCCTTTCGATTTATTCTTAAATAAATCGAGAAATCCCGTCAGAATCGCTCAGCTGAACAAATCATCTAAGAAAATTCAGTTCTACCATGGAAGGGAACCTACCCTACTAAAATATTGAGATGGGCAACATTGTTACAGGGGCATGGTTCATTACAAACAATAATTTCATCTACCAATTAACGTCGGTACTCGAAAAGAAGTTCCTCGAGTACCGATTTAGCATATTGCTTACTTAAACTTAAGATATTTATGATGAAAGTATTAATTTAATTTTATTTAATTTGTTATTAAATAAAAATTTACAGAGAAGAAGAAATGAAACGCCAGATTTTAGCCTACAACGATTAATTTTATTACTTATTCTTTCTTTAAACTTATAATTATAATGTAAAAACAAGCATTGAATTATCTAAAAATTATTAATTAAAATTGAATAAACATTTTCAACCAAAGAATTTGAAATCCCATCTATTTTTAAGATTTTTCCAGCGAATTAAAAATTGTCTAGTATTTTTCCGAAAATTGATATTCTGTAAATTGTACAAATGTACAATCAGTAAATGTCCTATAATGAACGCAATATTTTCAAAAATTTAATAAAATTACTTAATAATTAAATATACCTATTTAATGAATTATTTGGATGAAAAGAGTTTAACTGGTTAGGGGACACGTTTTCAAAAAACGTCAATAAAAATTACCAATAGAATATTACGCAAAGGTATGAACACCATTCGAAAGCTGAGATCAATAGCAAACTTTAATCAATACTAAGTCAACCGATTATATTAAAATCACATATTTTTTTATCAAATTTTTGAAACTCTTGTTTTTGGCAAATACAAAATTTGTACCCGGTTATGGGACACCCCCGAAAATTGTAAAAAAAAATCAGCAAAAGTTTCCGTAATTGGAACCAATTTATTAGAAATTCAAATTGAATTATTTCTCATTACTCAAAATTACTGAAAACAGGAGAATTAAAAATGTGTTTTTATTAAAACATTAATGTATCAATATTCGAGCCCGCAACGCCAAGATTCTACAATGAATCTGCACTTCATACATTCATTCACAAATGTCGCGAGAATACAGTACGTCCCACAACCGGTCGTCCCCATAACCGTTTACACTCCCTTATTTTTTAGCTAACTTTAAAGAAGTTATTTGTGAAACGCATTTTTTTGCATATAACTTTAATTGTACATTAACCAAAATTAAAAACTGGATAACATGGAACTACTGAAATTCCTTTGTTGTTTGTTGAAGTTTGGAAGTAATCTCCTTATATTGTTACAATTAAATGTGCAGTTTTATCTGTACATTTGTATATCTATAGATGTAGTTGACCTTTCAAAGCTCATTTATTCATTCATTTCAACAATTGTAATATTCTAAGATTTATTCAAATTTCTATTGACAGGTCCACCTCAGAAGAAAAGTTTTGAGGATTATCGTCAAGCAAAGTATAATTTTTCCATGAATTTATATAATTTGGCTCGGGACAATAAACTTATGGCGGTTTGTAATTTAATAATTAATTTCTTGGTTAATTTCAGATTAACATTTATACACAGATAATTTTTGTTAACTGAAATTAGCATGAAACTTTCGTGAAAATATTTAATAAAATCATTATGAATATTTGTTAAATTCCAGAATTCAGATCTTTGGACTGCCGAAGTAATCAAAGAACTGGAAACAAACTTAGAATCAAAAATGAAGGAGGCCTTTTCAAACGGGTATGTTGACGGTAAACCTGAACCGCAAGTACCGAGTTGGGAATTTTGGAATGCAATGTTTTACTGTGGCACCATTTACACAACAATTGGTAAGAGAAAATTCTAAAAGAAAATAAATAATCCAAAACCAAAAACATATGGAAATTCTTGCAATAAAATCATAAAATAAATAATAAAAACTAAAAGAAAAACGATGAAAATCAGAAAAATTCGATAATAAACACACGTGCCATTTCATTTGCTTTCAGAAAGGTTCAATAAAATGTTCTTTCGTTGAAGAAAATTTTTAACAATGGAAATTGAGAAAATGACTTTAAAATCAAAACATAATTAAAAGTATTTATTTACTTATTGCATAAGTAAATAAATATTAAATTTTTGTAAATATAACTCGAAAATCGGTGTTGGTTATATGACTTCAAAATTTATCTAAGATATGAAATGAAAAATCTCATAATCTCTAGGTAATATTGATGTTTTTTATATATAGAAAACCTCATAGTCTCCGAATTATAAATAGAACTACGATATCTACTAAATAATAAACAATATTTTTTTAAAAGATAAGTTTAAAACTGTGAATTTGGCAAATGAATCCAGCAACTATATAAAAAATATTTATATTTTAACATCACTCATCAGCTGTATAAAATGCTTAACACAATCGAAATCTAAAAATGATGATGTCATAGTGAAAATTTTTCACATACTAACATTAATTTCCCACTTAGCAGTCTCACCGATTATTTAGTCTGTAAATTAAATGCACGTCTATCGTCTCTAAATGAATGTTAAACATGTCCATTATGACATCATGTTGTAATATAGGGCTTTTGGTATGACACTTAATTAATTTTGTTTATAGAGACGAAAAACTATTCTTAAGAGCTCTTGAAATTTTCCGAATCGTCATTTCAAATTTTCCAATTTTATTTTGTGTTTGTAACGACATGATTTTGATAATGATTTTTTTCCCATCAACAAACAAGAAAATATTCATGTTTCGATGACGGTTCTATCTAAAAATAAAGACGACAAAAAGACAAACTGACTTATCTTTTATGTTAAAGTGAAAATTTCTAGATAGAAATTAATGATTTTTGTATCCATTTTTTAACTACAATAGGTGAAATAGATTTTCTCTTCAATTTGTATCTAAATGTAAGTATTTATTTGTAATATGCAATGTTGTGACATTATGGAAGGTAATGGAGATGATTTTCCTGAAATTGATATCAATTGATAAAATTATTCGAATTCCAAACTACATATCTTAAATGCAAGTATTTTCTTAGGTGATATGTATCATGTAGGCGATATCTGAGAATTATTCCGTTTATTTGAATTACCTAAAATAAAATAAAAAATTTCAATTTTCCTCTAATTTTCTTGATAATTTAATTCTAACGAAATTGATGGAAGTTAGTTTCAGAAAAAATTACTCCTATACGCATAGTTTCATACTCCGCTAGCCTTAAACCCAGAAAATTATTGACCCTATAATTTCCTAAAAATGAATTTCTTTCTCACACTTACATTGAGAAAATCAATTCTAATACTAAGGAACAACGCATACTGAATTCTAAGTCAAAAGTAATATACAGTTTTTTGTTACTTCTCTCAAGAAAAGAAGAGAATCCTTCTTGAGTATACCATATATGAAGTTTAGTATTTATAAGCTGTGGAAAATTCATCCTGGATAAACTGATCTCGCGATGATTTTATTAAGGGAGAGGGGGGGGGGGGGGTGTTACCCTTTTTTATAAATACCTACATGTCTTGAACCCTCTAATCACGTTTTTACCGTTAAAATATTTAAGTTTCAAAAATATATCAAAAAATCGTAACCAATTTTTATTGATGCAAATTGCTAACTCAATTTGTTTAATGACTTAGAACCATTTTACCCTATCTTTTGGGGAAAATTGAATCTGTATAAAAAATAGATTTTAAAACGTAAAATTCTGAGTCTGAAACTTAAAGCTTTCTTTGAACTTTCAGTAGATTGAGTAAGTAAGTTTTGAGCGAGAAGTATCACATTTTATCTAAATATAATGAATCAATAAAAACTAGATTCCAAACCGTGAACAAAAAAAAAAACATTTTAATTTTAAGCTTTCAATGAGCTCTCAAGATTTTTAATGCTTTATTTTGGAAAATGTTGAAAATTCGTTATGTGGATAGAAAATCGATTTTTAAACGTAAAAAATTAAGTTCGAAACTTAGAGCTTTCGTTGCGCTTTTAATCGCTAGGGTGAGCTTCCTGTGAAAATTCCATATTTCATTTAAATTTAATTAATGGGATAAAAATTCAATTCCGATAATTTTAATTTTTAGCTTTCAGTGAGCTTTAGAGATTTTTAAAAATTTTTGGTTTGGAAATTTGAAATTTTGTTAAAAGATCGTTATCTGGTAAGAAAATATATTTTAGAACGTAAAAAATAAGGTTAGGAAGATGGAGCTTTCTGGGAGCTTTTAAGTTTTTACAAAGCTTTTGAACGAAAAGTTTAGTTTTGATATTTTTGTATTTTTCCTCTACTAATTTATGGACTTGCAGCGTCATTACATTTTTTAGGATTCGGAGAAATTTATCGGGAAATCCGAATCAAATGTCGCGATGAACGATATTCAAATTTCTCGACGAATTTTTGATATTTCTTATATAACCTAGCTGTACCTAACTGTCAAAGCAACTCTGTGCTTTTTCACATTTTTTCCGGACGAAGAAAATATTCGCCAAGCACTCTAGCAATAGCACTGAGTAATGATCTCTCGAATAAAGCATGTAACATTCTGTTAGTGGTCATAACATTCTGCACACCTAATGAAAATGTTGATTGGTTCACAGATTTTTATGAGTTAGATTTTTTGATTAATTGATCTTTGCGAATATAAACAGCTCGAAAAATTTACAAATTTTGAAGTCACTTCATAAAGCAAATCGCTTCAAAATCAATTTTCTTGAAATCCTTCAAATTAATCCTTAAGTTATAGCTTAAGTTATAAGAAAATTAACCACAAAATGATTTCTGGTGTAAATTGGAGGCTCCAGCCTGTATGTATTACTTTGGATATTTTCAATAAAATGCTTTGGAAAAGAAATAAATTACAGTTCAAGAGTACGTACATATATGGTAAAAACAAATAATAAAGCTTTTGCATTCTAAAGAATATTCATGAAAAATGCTTATTTTTTGCCAGGCCTTCCAAAATTAACGAAATTGAAATTCCGAAGTAGACAATTGTAAAAATATTTTCTTTTTCATTAGCTCAAGTCTTCATGACCAAATTATATCTATATTCTGCAATCCCACACGAAAGTTACACCTTCTGGTTCCGACTTCTTTCGATTTAGATAAAAGTCTCAGAATTTTTTGAGGTTGAAAAAATATTCGACACATATTTTTTTGTTTCGCTATCTGACGTACAGTTACGACTAAAGGGTACCTCGAAGTGTCGGATTTTTGCTAAAATATCGGGACTTCAACTTCTTTCAACACTGATAACTCCTACACGACTTATTCTATTTTCTTGTGTCATATATCAAATGAATGATATCAATTGGTTTCAAAAGTATTATTGAAAAGATCGTTTTTTCAGCTTCTTAAATTTTCTCCCCTCCGTCAGAGAGATACACTCCCAAAAAATATATTTTACTAAGCTCAGATCTTTTAATAATATTTTCGGAATGCTCCATTCAATGCCGTTTATTTGATATATCACACAAGAAAATCGAATAAGCCGTTTAGGAGTTATCAGCGGTTATCAGTTGGAACAAGACTCAAATCCTTATATTCCAGCAAAAATACGACATTTTGAGGTACCCTGTATTCGTAACTGTAGGTCGGATGGGAAAACAAAAAAATACGTATCGAATATTTTTTCTACCCTCACAAATTCTGAAACTTTTATCGAAGTTGAAAGGTCTCGGAATAGAAAGAGCGTAGAAATGTGGGGGACTTGGGTAAGAAGTCCTGTCCTGTTCTGAAAGTCAATAACTTTTTGGCTACTGCTTACTTAAAAGAAATTCTGTCTAGATATAGTGAATATTTTTACGAACCTTTAAATGGTAAATTTACAATTAATCAAGGGGAGGATATCCTGCATTAGGACTAATTTCCCTTAATGTTTTGAGTTAGATAATCATACCAGTATATTGAAAATATTGTGCTTACGGATTTTATACAAACCTAAATTATCGCCGAATTAGAATCGCAAAAGAAATATACTAGAGACTGCTATAGCTTTTAGATCTATTAGCCTTCCCCTTATAGTTAGATTCAGAACGTGGTGAAATGGCAACCTAGGGAAGGTCTTAGGAACGTCGGTAGGTTTCCCACATGGTAGACAGGCGACATAAAAAAGTTGAAATAATAACTGGAAGGAATATGCCCACGACAGACATAAATGGAAAGTATTGGGGAAGGCCTATGTTTAGTAGTGGACTTCAACAGTCTGATATGGTGAATGTTTGTTTATTCAATTCTTCGGGGAACTTTGTAAAATATTGGGTCGGAAAAATCATAAAAAAAAATCTTTGCTAAAAGTTCGAGGAAAACTCGTAGATATATTTTGAAAAGCCAGCAAAATATTGGGAATAGTAGAGGGAAATATATTCACAGAAATTCAGTAATATGCGGGAAATAGTCGGGGGAAAATTACAAAGGTCCAAAATGTTAGAAACAGAATGATGTCTGATAATAATGGTTGGTCATGTATTGGTCTTGAAAAATATATGGCGATGGGGAAAATCCTCCAAACGGTGAACATTCGAAAAAAATGTGAAAAGTTAAATAAAGGAGATAAAATCATTCAAATTCAATGCAAGACAAAATTTGTGAAAGTAGAAAACGTTGAAAATGATGTGAACATTTCAACAATTGACTATATTTGTCCATTTTCAGGTTTTTTCTACTTTTCCAGACTCTCCAGACACTTTTCAAAATTCGAACGATTTTTGCAGACTATTTCCAACTTTCCCAGGATTTTTATAAACTATTCTACGAATTTACATGACTCTTCCTTACTTGGTCAGATTTTCTCAAATTTGATCAGTTTTTCAAAGATTTTGTTGCAATTTCGCGACCTTTCGAAATTGTTTCAATTTTTCCCGCCTACTTTCAATTTTCTGAGATTTTCTGTTAACTTCTTAGAGTTTTAACAATTTTTTCCAAATGTTCCCAGCTTTTTATGATCTTTCTTTTTAGGAACTTTACCCGACTCTTTTCGACTTTTCCTGTCTATTCTAAATTTACCCTGACTTTTATTTAGCGATTGAACGATTTAACGGTTTTTATAGCCATTCAATAAAATAAATATAAAGGAATTAATTTTGTTTTATCTAATTAGTCTTTTCGTAGTTTAGTCTTATCGAACTAGTCACATGACTGACTGACTGACTGAAGGACGATTAAGTCTATTTATTAGGGAAGATCTGTTAAGACAGCTCCTTATCAACTGGGTCATTAGACAGATTGAGTGAATTGAAATGGAGCCTGGATACCATGGTGTCCAGCCCGTTATGAAATACAAACATTCCATTATGAAGGAAAGAATTGTCATTAGAGTTATCGCCGAGAGACATTTGGAAAGATAATTTACATTCTAGATTTATCAAATTTCCTAGATCGTGAAAAGTTCATCGGAGTCGAGAATTATGAATTATATCCATCTATAATATTATAAAAAAAATTGGGTTATTGATTTCTCTTCTTATAATATAATATTTTCGAGAAGAACGTTAGATAAAATAGACAAGATATGTTCTATTCAAAAATCTCCATACAAAGTTCATTTGAAAATTGATGCCAGTTTCTCATCATACATTTTACTATTTTTTTAATAATCTGTTCCCTTGGTTTCGTCATTACTAAAGAATTTTAAAATATTCTCTATAAATTTATCGGCCTATTTCACCTAATTGATAGATATAATTATTTGATTTATAATATTTGTACCTATATTCCAAATATTATCTACTGCCACTGATCCATGCTTTTTCAAGGTCTGCTAAAAAAGCATCAATAAATTTATTAATATGCCCTATCTTGTAATATTAGATCTATGAGAAGAACAGACAAATTTGAAAAACTTGTAATTTCAATCTGTCTACTTTAAAATACTGAATTTCTTTTCGACTATTTTTCAATGAAATTCTCTGTAATAAGGTTTTGAATTGACTTCGAATCAGAAGTTTGTAAAACAAAAATTCGTAATTTAATTAGACGCTACAACCAAATATCAATCCAATTCTATATGATCTACAATCCAAGAACGTGAAATTTCAGACTAGTTACTTTACTAGGGGATAACATGTAGTCATTCGAAAATCGTATTATCCGGATTGCAGAAAGTCCATATATGCCAATCCGAAAAATCATATAGGAGGATTTTATAAAAATTGGAATAATAATAGAATATAGGAAAATTTAATTTAATCTTAAGTTTCACTGAAATTTTGGTGAAAATTAAGAAATAATTTAAATCGAAAATATGGCGAAAATCGGAAATCAAGAAACTTCATGTAATTCAAAAAATGAAGAGAGATTTAAGATCACTTCACGTCATTTGGTAAAATTTTATAAAAATTCGAAAGTTCGGAAGATTTTTTCAAAATTTTCTTATATATCTACTGATGAATGTGTAAAATTCAGCAAGAAAAACGAATATTGAACATAACATATATAACTTGACTACTTTTAAACTAAATTGTGTAAATTTGAACGATTTTCAAAATTAGGTCAACAATAATGTCTCGACAATTATTAGTGTGAGACTCAGTAGGTACTTGAAATGAAACTTTTTGAAAATAGCATTTTTATTAAAAAGCTTCTATTTTCTTTAAAGAAGTTTTTTTAAAAAGACTTTCGAATCTTCCCATCTAACAATTAATTTCCTAAGCTTTTGTTATTTTTATTTTGTTTTCTTTAAAATCGTAAACAACATCCACTTGGAATAGTATTGTTTACAGATATCTGAAAATACCAAATATACTCTATTTATGGCCCAAGGACCATATCTAAAGACAATGATTAAATGGTATTTGTTTTTATTTGATTTTTTGTAATGAAATGAGATATAAATACTTAACGATATAACTAGTAATGTTTTTCAAAGTCATTGCCATGGTAAACTTAAATTGCATTTTTCTAAAAATGATTAAAGAATTTAAAGTATATATTCTATACATATCCTTTTCATAATTTTGATCAGGGAAGAATATAATGTACTTAAGTTATAGGCCGGAAATTCATATTTCTTCCATTGAACGGATTATGCAATATATAAGATCCGATATGCAAATTATTATATAATAATCTCGAATAATAATTTTACAAGAAAATTTATTTATAGATACTAATTTTAAATAGAGGTCTGACCTACAATTATTAGAAGAAAATGATAAAATTTTCTTCTTGATGAATAGTAAAAGTAAGTAAGTACGAGTACTATTGGACAATTTTCTATTGCATTTCCACATTTTCTTCTTTAAATTTATTATTCTGTTAATTTGTTAGATAAATGTGTACATTAAAAATTCATCGGCACTCATATTTTCCATTTGGTGAATATTGCTCATTTAAATTTTGAGTGGACAAGTGGCTGACTCTTTGGTTGTTACCAAAAAATGATGAGTAATATTTTTATTATTAATTATGAAATTTTTAGAAATGTAAAATTATATTAGTTTTTCATTCTTTTTTTTTTTTTTGAAAATTGAAAAAAAAGAAAAAAACACGAGAATAGTCAAGAAGTATTAATAAATATTTTTAGAAGCCATTACATTTGTCTAACCAATAAATTTATTATAATGATTTTAATTTCGGGGTATGTTAAATTTATATTTCTAAAATTTATTACAGTTAAATTAAATGTTTTTGATAAGAAATTTTTTCGTAATTATACTCAATTAATTAGAAAAATATTTTCGTCTGATTGCCTGAGATTATAAATTATATTTCACCTATACGGACATTAAAAAATATTCGCCAATGAAAGAATTATAAAAATTCTTCTGCAAATAACTATTTTATAAGACCGTTGACCTAATAGTAATATGTAATTAGATTATAATATATTCCGATTATAATTAGAAATTTCCTTTATGAGTTAGGGTGAACAAATGTATTAGGCAATATCTATAAAATGAATTTAAATTTACTGGAATTTGTTCACCTCGAATTCTTTAGAGCATTTTTGTAATTTCAAAGACATTACAAAGAATGACTTAGTAATTAATGAATAAAAAGATGTTCCTTATTACTTGATTACGACTTATAAAATATGATGTATTTCTGGAAACCCTAACGCCAAACCAAAATATTTTTTAATGAATCACTAATTTTGTTAATTGAATAAAAAATGAAAATGGAAAAGAAAATTTATTATTTTTGGGTGTTTTCCAAGCGCACGCTAAGTAAGAAAATAAAAGAAAAAATGATAACGAGTCGAGGTGATTTTTCTAGGAGGACAATGTCACTAGACATTGTCGTAGGATTAAAATTATTTTGGATTTCTTTTAATGTTTGGTTGTTCTTGTAGAAAAACCAGAAAAACATACACAATTCTCTTTATGTTTTTATCATCTCTTGCATTAAAAACGAATTAATTTACAACCGCTGTTCTTTTCGGAAAGGAAATTAGCATATGGATGGAAGAATAATGGACCAAGAATAAAAAACAATTGTCGCTATTATTTTTCTTGTAAATCCTTAATAAATTTAAAAGAAAATTTTGTTAAATAAATTGTTTTAAAATTTCCAATAAAAAAGGAAAATTTATATTCGAAAGATGATATTTTTACAATCCTATAACTAGACATTCTATATTAAGATTTTAGATACAATTAATAGCAATTTTCTTCAAAGAAAAAATCATTAAAATGTATTTTTGGTAAATTCGAACCAACTGACCTACCGAAGAAAATGTGCAGCGCATGGACGGTTTTCTTCGTTTCAATCTTTATGGATATCTCGAAATAAAATTAATTCATAAATAAAATTGTTGGAATATTTAAAATTCTCTCTTTCGACTTATTTATTAAAGTAGCTAGCTAAAATGTCTGGCTAAGTTATTAGGATAAACAAGATGACATCTCAACATATTAATTATATTACTTTTAAATATTGTAAATTGGGTATGTCACATAGTTAGACTAAACGATTTGATATTTAAAATGTGATAAACTTTAAACTGATGATTTTCTCTAAAATCACAATTTAATTTATCGCTTTATCGAAATATTATTTCTAAACATTTATATGAGGAGGCTGATAAAAAGGGGGATACATAGTGGGTGATGTAAGTTTGTGGGAGTTTAGCGGCCGTTCGTTTAGCTCTGTCTTATTCATAACCCGAGAACTCGCTCGGTTGTGCTGGCTATATCTAACTAGTGACTAGCTACCACCCTTTAATTAGCTTTTCTTAGAGGAATTTCTTATATTCTCATACTTAATTCACAAATTTCATCAAATCTTTGGTTGTACAGACAGACTTCATGTTACAACCCTCCATTGTTACAACTGACAGAATACACACTGAAAGTAATTCGAAATAAAATACTTACTTGAATTTATTGTTGATAAAACATGAAAAAAAATCGGGAAATTTGAGAGAAAAGTCGAATTCAGGTGTTACAAAAAATTTAGAAATTTTTTATAGATTGGAGAATTTCTTGAAATTATCTTATTTGAAATTTTTTCAAAATTGGAAAATTTTTCAACAATTGGAAAATTTTTCCAAAATTGGAAAATTTTTCCAAAATTGGAAAATTTTTTTAAAATTGGAAAATTTGTCCACAATTGGAAAATTTTTCAAAATTGGGAAATTTTTTCAAAACCGGAAAATTTTTTCAAAATGGCAAAGTTTACAAAATCGCGAAATTTTACCAATTTCATGGATATACAATAAGAAAATCTCGAAATCGTAGAATTTTTTAAATCCAAAATTTTTTGATAATTTGAAAATTTTATCAAAATGAAGGATTTCGTCAAAATCGGGAAATTTTTTCAATAAATTTAGAAATATCAGACAATTTCTCAAAAATCGAAAAATTTAATTAATCCCGGAAAATTTCATAAATACTATAAATAAATTTACCCTTTTTATTTTCTTTAAATCCTTTTAATCTTTCCATTTTAATGTAATTTTAAGACTTTACTGAAATTCCACGATTTTTAAAAGATTTTCTTATGTTCAAATTTCTGTTAATTTCTGAAAAAATTTTCATATTTTAATGGCCACATTTATTCAATATTATATATATTAGAAGATTTGCGATAGGGACCTTCTGATTTGCATATAATTTTTAATAATTATCCTGAATTTTCTTCATCTCTCAATTATCGTTCTAATTCAGTGGCAGTGCAGTCCAATGCGCAGAAGGCGCAGAGCACCCCTGACATATCAACAAAATCGTAACCAATTTCTATTGCGAAAATTTGCTGACTCAAATCTGGCCTACGGTCTTTTGTAATTAATTTTCCATCCTATAAATTTAAATATGGGAAATGTAAGATTTTCTGAAAAAACGTTAAGAAAGTTCCGCAAGCTCATCGAAAGCTTTTTATTAAAATATTATTTTTGTTAGTATGGAATTTAATTTCTCTTCTAATAATTTAATTTATATTTTAATGACATCCGAAATTTTAATTTAACTGCTATGTGATGAAATCAAAAGCTGTGAAATAGCTTTATATTTTGGTTAAAAAGTTAAAGTCTGATAAGAGCTTTAAGAAACTTCTTAATATTTATCCAAAGCTTTTAAATACAACTTTATTTTAGTCATACTATCTCCCAATATATAAATTTAAATCAAATCAAAAACTTTCGTTAAAAATCTTTGTGGACAATTTATAGGATTAAATACTCTCTCAAGTAATGATCTCTCGAGATTTTTGAAGCATTTTTTTTGGGAGAATTTGAAATTTCGTTAAAGGATCGATCTGGATAGAAAATAAATTTCGTTTGAAACTTCGAGCTTTTGTTGAGCCATTAATAGTTTGGATATGTTTTTTGCGAAAATTCCATATTTCATATAAATTGATTCCATATTATTCAAATTAACATTTAAATAAATTTAAATTCGAAATCTAAAGCTTTTTCTGAGCTTATATAGTTTGAGACATATTTTGACACAAATTTCATATTTTATCTAAATGTAATGAATCGAATTAAAATACGATTTCCAATTATACATATAAAATGACATTTTAATTTTAAACTTTCAATGAGCTTTCGAGATTTTTGAAGCTTAATTTTGAAAACAGTTCAAATTTCGTTAAGGGACGTTTATCTATAGAAAATGGATTTTAAAGCGTTTGAATTTATGCAAGAAACTTAAAGCTTTCATTAAGCTCTTAATAGTTCGGATTATCTATCTGCGAGAATTCCATATTTCATTTACATTTAATGGACCGTATAAAAGTTCGATTCCAAGTGATATAAAATGATATTTTAATTTTAAGCTTTCAAGATTTGTGAAGCTTTTTTTGGAAAAATATGAAATGTCGTTAAAAAATCGTTATCTTGATAGAAAAGAGATTTTAGAACGTAAATAATAAGGTTCGGAAAATAAAGCTTTCTGGAAGCTCTTAAGTTTTTATAGAGCTTTTGTTCGAAATGTTTACTTTTGATATTTTTTTATTTTTCCTCAACTAATTTATAAACTACCTGCATTATGAGATTTTTTTGGATCCGAAGAAAATTATTGGGAAATTCGGATCATATGTCGCGATGTCCGATATTGAAATTTTTCGGTGCGAGTTTTTACGAATTTTTGATTTTTCTTACAGAAATTTCAACTTTTCCGAAATATTTAATTTTTTTATTTTTACCTAACTACCAAACCAACTTTCTGCGTTTTTACATTTCTTTGCGGCCGTAATAACCTAACAATACCAACAGTAATACCAGCATAACAATAAGGCTGCAACATTTTGTTAAGGGGTCATAAAATTCTGCACGCCTTATGTTGAGCGCACGCCACTGTTCTGATTTCTTCGCTTTTTTAAAATAGTAACGTGAAATAATAAGAAATATTTCCTAAATCTATAATATTTGCTGCAGGATGTATCCAAATTGGACAGTATTAGTTTTAATCGAGAGGGAAATGACATCCGTGAAACTGTTGCTTTGAGCTTAATCCAGTATACCATATACCCAAACCCCTCACAAGAAAATGAGAGTTAAATGACAATTTTCTTTCAACGAACATTTTCATTTTCTATGTCATATGATTTTAATTTAACGAAAATATTCCTCAACAGGTTTAAATATGAAAATTCTATTTATAAAATTTTCACGTATATACAAATTTTCCGACTTAATATTTAACTATATTTTCCTCGGGCCAATTTTCTCTTAGTAATTTTCAAACATGGCGCCGTGCAAAAAGTGGAAAATTATGTGCTAATTAACCAACACAATTTTCTTCAATTAATTGACTGATTAAAATTTTATAAATATTCGATTTGATTAAAGAAAATTTCGATTTTTTTATTCGGGTATTACCGAGGAAAATGCTTAATCAGATTGAAATTATAATACCAAATTTTCCAACATTTAAGTCATATGTGCGTTGAGTGAAAATAGATTTCTACATAATTGTAAAGAAAAATAGAATAGAAAATGAATGAAAATAAAGATGCCCCAGCAGTTGTGCGTAGGAGACGGAAAATTGTTCGACCAGTTCGCGATAAAACACCAGAACCGTCGATTTCATTGATGCCGGGAAATGGTGCGAAGATAAAATGTAGTGATGAGGAAAGTAGTAGTACAGCGGATACATATTCAACGGGTGCAACATCCCCATCTGCATCCACATCGTCAAGGATCCGACCGAAAATCGATAAAAATTCAACTGCCTACCGTATGAAAATTCTAAATAGACGAGATAAGGCGGTTGGAACGGCGGTCGTGCGTAGCCAATCGACACCACGACATGAACCAGAACCTGTGAAAACCGGAACTTCAGATGTATTAACATTTATAAGACGTGTAAAAAGGAGCCTATCATCACCGCGGTATTAATTTAAATTTTTTTGGAAAAATAATCTTAGGAATAAATTCGGAAAATTTTCTGAAATATCTGTATGTCGATCCTTTATATAAAATTTTAACCGAATCAATCTAAGATCATTTTTCCAGTGAATCGTATAAAGATGTACAAGGACATTCCTTATTATTTAATACATCAAATAGAAATCGAGAGGAATCTAGTGAAAGTGGCCGGTCCCGTTCACCACATCATTTTCAACGAGAAAATGAAGTACCTGTACGTGATATTCCAAAACCCGCCGTTCCCCCACAACCTCAATCACCAAAGGATCCATCCGACGGTCGACAATTAACGAAATTAGAAATGAACTTACGTCGCTTCGAGGAGGAACGCCGTAAATTTGAATATGAGAAACGAAAATTCGAGAAAGACAAGCGGGAAATGGAATCCGTTCGATACAAGCGATTGGAAGAATTTGAAAGGAAGCGATCATTTCGAATAGCTGAAGAACGTCGACTGATGGAAGATCGATTAAAATTAGAGCGAGAGAGAGCATTACGTATAGCATCAGAGATCCCAAAACCGGTAGTTAGTTCCAAACGTTCTATAGTCGTAAATGGGAATGATAAAGCCGGTTCAACGTCATCAATGCCCACCGAGGAAATATCATCATCTCGACGTAGCCCAGAAATATTTGATGATTATGAATCATCAACAGCTTTATCAAGCTCATCACGTGAAGGTGATTTTGATGGAGCTTTTGAAGGAGATGATGATATACCGACAATTGAAATCAATGAACCTGATTCAAACCCAATGGAAATCGAAGAATTTCCTGTAGAATCAACAGACGTTTCTGTTGGGTTAAGAGCTCGAAAACGGAAATCTATATCTCGATCACCAGATAGATCGCGGATTGAAGCCAAACCTAAACCTTTAATTGGTTCGCAATTACCAGAGAAGCAGTCATGGTTCAGGAAATTGTTTGGCAGCAAGCAACCTAAGAAAGATGTTGAGAGGCCGTTGATCAAGAAACGAGTAATAGAAAAACTACCGATCGGTACGAAATCTTTCTTCGCCGAATCGAGAATTGTGTGGCGACAACTAATCGCCGATCATCCAGTTGAATGTGGGGAATATAGACATATCCGGAATAGATGTATATCTGATTTAATTCTGCTATCAATCTACTGTGGTATGGGTGGTATGTTATTTCGTTTTGTTGAAGGATCCTTTGAAAGTTTTTATAAATGTGGCGTACGTCGTGTTAAACGGGATTTTGTCGATCACCTTTGGTTATCTAGTCACAATCTAAGGTGATATTTATCAGATAAAATTATAATAAATGATTAAAAATAATAAAGTAATTTTCTGAGATAGAGAAGATGATTGGAAATCAGTGGCTCGTACAAAATTACGGCAATTCGAGGAGGAATTGCATACGGCACATGAAGCTGGAATGACCACGTACAGTGGAATGAAGGCTTGGAGTTTTATTAATGGAATTATTTATTGCATGACCGTCGTTACAACCATTGGTATTTATTTTATATGATAAATATATTAGTTAATTTAAAAGGATATCTTGCTCATAGTCAAGATGGCTTAGAATCAGGAAATAAGTTGAAATTGAGTAATTTTATGGAGAACAGATAAATTAAGAATTATTTAAACAGTCTATATAAATTTAAGAAATTATCTAGATGTAATTCATGTAATTTTTATAAAAATGGGAACATTTTATAATTCGAAAATTGTATAGAAATTCGGAAGCTATGAAATTTTTGAAAAGTATGAAAATTTCGAAAATATATGAACGGTTTTATAATATTAATAAATTTAATAATTTCATAAAAACTGACATTCTCATGAAACAGCTGAAAATTTCAAATTTTTTCAAATTCGGGAACTATCATGAGAATCCTAATTTCTCGTATATTTTGATTTTAATTAGCATTTATAATGTTTCTAGATTTTTAGAAAATGGTCGGAACTATTCGAAACTTTAGGACTAGGATACATGTCAGTAAAAGTAAAATTCTCCAAATTCCATGATAATTTCGGATACTCGCGATATCTATGTTTCATGAAGTTATCCAATTTTATTAAAATATTTATGATTTTTATGAAAAGTTCAGATATTTTGGAACTTTGCGTATTTTTATAAAATATACGATTATCGTCATATTATTAAGCTGTTCGAAATCAATTTGTCAAATAATTTATTTCGGATTTCCCGATCATTTTCTTCGGGTCCAACACAATGTAATGATGCAGGAAGTTTATAAATAAGTTGACGAAAAATACGAAAATATCTAAACTAAACATTTCGTAGAAAAGATTTGCAAAACTTAATAGGTACCAGAAAGCTTTATTCTCTGTTTCTTATTTTTACATATCAAAATTTATTTTCTCTCCAGATAACCACCCTTTAACGAAAAAAAGCTTCAAAAATCCCAAAAGCTCATTAATAAAGTTAAAATGTCTTTTTACATAATTTGGAATCGAATTTTTATCTGATACTTTAAATTTAAATGAAATATGTAAATTTAGCAGAAAGCTTATCATAACTATTAAAAGCGCAACGAATGCTCTAATTGTACGTTTCGAATTTAATTTTTTACATTTAGTCTATGCTCTATCCGGAGAATGATCTTTTAACACAGTTTCAACTTTTCCAAAATAAAACCATAAAAATCTCGAAAGCTCATTCAAAGCTTAAAATTAAAATGTCATTTTATATAATTTGGATTCTAGTTTTGAACCGATCCATTAAATTTAGATACATAAAATATGAAATTCTCGATAAAAGCTTTCTCAATCCATTTTCAGTTCTAAGAAAGCTCTAAGCTTCGAACTTAATTTTTCCGTCTTCAAATCTATTTTTTTTTTGCAGATATCGGCCTTTCATGAAATTTCAAATTTTCCCAAAAAAATGCTTAAAACATCTCGAAAGCTCATTGAAAGCGTATATTTATTCAATATTTCAGGCCGATAGATGAATTATTCAAGAATTCGCAATCAAGGAATATTATTCATTCCTTCATGATATTTTGCCATCAATTCAATTCAATTCAATCCATTAAAGCTTTCGTAGAAATTTTAATTTACCACAGAGTTTTTTAACGAAAGTTTCCGATTTCGTTTCAGTTTATTTATCGGGAGATGAAATAAATTTGATATTAATAAATTATATTTTAATTAAAGGTTGAGTATACAAAGCTTTTGCAAGTTTCTTGAAGCTCTTTTTAGACAATTTTAAATTTTGGCGTTACATTAATGGTATAGAAAATAGATTTTAAAACCGAAATGTAAAAATTTCATCCAGTTTTTAATTTTCCACGGAATTTTTAACCGAAAATGTCGGAATTAATATAATTTAAATTTAATTATTGTGAGAACGAATTTGATTCCCTCCTGCCTAAAATAATATGTTTATTGAAAGCTTTCTATGAGCCTTTGGAATTTCTTATAGCTGTTCCATAATGTCTTCAATTTCACTGATTTTAATTATTAGTATAATCCGTTCCTGATCTTAAAGTATTGATTTTTTTATTTTTCTGAAAACCACCGATCTGAATTTATAAATCTGAATTTTTAAAATAACCAACGGACATTTGTTAAGGTCATTACTTCTGCACACTTCATGGTGATTTTGGCCACACGCCACTGTCGCATAGTAATTAAATTTTCCTATATTTGAAGATTTTCGCAACACATTACAAGGAGATAAAGTATGCTAGTTTTTCAAAATGGTCCAATCGATTAATTTCCGTTGTATTTGTCTTTAAAAATCCATTCAAATATCAAATCATTAAAATATTCAGCCCCTCCCCCCTCTACCCCTACTCCCCGCGAGTGTCAGTGTTGGCGTTTAACTAATTAAATGGTAGATTCTAGGATCCCATTGATCCCATACAAAGTTTAACTTTTTATCTCAAACCGTTCAAAAGTTAAATGGTTTGAAACACCCTGTATAATATTGTGATCAATAAATTCTTTTCAAAATTAGTTAATTTTCTATTAATTGAGAATTAAGTTATTTTAAAATCTAAAATCGTACATTTTTCTTTACAAATTTACTAATACTTTCCAAATGCTCCGTTCAATGCCGTTCATTTGATGTATCACACAAGGACAATCGTATTTGATCGGACGTATCGAGTATTTGTTCAATCTTAACAATTTCTGTATTTGTACTGGTTTCAAAATCAAAAGAGGTCGGCCCCAGAGGGTGTAAGTTTCGTGTGGAATTGCACTTGTCGTTATTACTGTCGTCATTTAAAAAATGTTGAAAGGATTTGCAAATTTTATGACATTTTCCATCCTGTAATTCTAGCCTCATACAAAATATCAACGATTTTTTATTTGTCATAGTTACAAATTACATTGCCGATATGAACAATACAAAATTTAAGAAATGGTGAATAAGGTTTAAATAAAAAAGTCCCGAATTTCCGCAAAAATCTTTCGTATTATTTAAGGGGTTAGATGGGTTTCGAAGGCTCAATTTTTTTCTATTATATGAAATGAAATATTTTATTTTTACAATTCAGGTAATCAAAGATACATATTTAACAAGTACTTTGTGAAATTTTTGTTTGAAAATTTTGAAAATTCAGTTATTGGGACCCCATTTCCTAGGAACCGTATAATCTTATCCGGTACGCCGATGGAGAGTATAGACATTAGAAAACAAGACTTCAAGTACCACATATCTTCCACTGATTGGTGGAATCCCCATGTAGGTAGACCATAGGTCAGGTTTCGAGACTTTTTTTGTAGCACCTCTCTTTCCCCATCATAATTCAATCTAAAGTTGATAAAAGAGTTAGTAAGATGGTTCAAAGTTATTAAATAAAATAATTTAGGTTTGCAATTTGCAGCAAAAAAAGCAAAAGAAATTGGTTACGATTTTGTTGATATTTCGAGTGTGCTATTCACCTTCTGTGCATTAGACTGCACGCCACTGATAAAACCTAAAGTTATTAACCCGGAAATTACTTTCAGGATTCCAAAACTCCTCTGAGTGGATATTACATGTTTGAAAATGGGTATAATATGAAGGCATTTTAATTAACCTGAGAGTAGTTTGAGGAGGGCTAGCCTATAGGGCCTATAATAGGCTCTTATTTATATCTAATTTCTGAGCATTTACTTTAGTTAATAATAAACTTCTTATCTGTCAGTAATAGTGTTTCGCAATAATGACGCAAAGGAATAACTTCAGAGAAGTGAGATGAAATGTTACCAAACTTTTGTTTAGGGAACACTTCTGAGTATGTGTACTGAATTTTTGGTCTTTCCGATAGTTTTTAGGGAGTTAATGTTTAGAGTGACATATGTGTATCTCCTCAATATATTTTTATTAATCGACAATTTATGAGTAATGTGGAAACGACGATCGAAATGTGGACGATTAGGAAAATTAATGAGACACTGATGAGTGACTTAATCTTAAGGAGATTTGTCAGCGGCGTGCAGTCAATATCTTCATGAACTGTGGGGCGAATTTTATAACCTTAAGAAAATGTTAGCAACTTTATTAGTTTCATTGAATTTTGGCACCTCTGCTTGATTGCTATCTGATATTTGGTTTGTCCCTTGTGAAATTCTGAATTTCATAAAATTTTATTGAGGGATCGGATCTGATTATGGGAAATTAAATTGATGGAATCAGTGCGGAAATTGTAGAACAAACTATTTTTAAAAAACCAGTCCCTGATTTTAGGATGGGGTTGATATAAAAACGAAACAGCAGCAAAATCGGTTGTTTTCAGGGAAATTAAATTAAAATTCAATATTACGTTAAAATTCAATATTACGAATTTTCGATATGAATTCAAATAGGGGATGACCTACGTGATTTATGAATACATTACGATTAGGGAGTCACCTACCAACTTATATGTGTAAAATCCCCTTAAAGTTCGACTTGTGCAAAATCCAATAAAGAATTAAATTAAATGAAACAAAGTCAGTTCACATTGATTTCACAAACAGGCGACTCGAATATATTCCAATCACCATT
>JANTOP010025104.1:0-12541 GCA_027564815.1 Symmerus nobilis | reverse complement strand
AATATCATTTCTATCATACTAAGTCTTGTTTCTAACGTTCTCAGGTGGACGTTTCCTTGTTACACACAAAAAGCGGATTTTTGCAGACCAGTGTAATAGCAAATCATTTCTAAGCAATTAATGGGGAATAAATAAAATTTTTCATAAAAAAAATCAACCATATTGGTTGATTTTAATTTGGACGAAAAACGACGCTTCGATTTTAATTAAAACGTCCGAGATATTACATTTCAGCTTTAGCAAATGAGGTTAGATTTGAGGTAGTTGATGAGACAAACATACAACACCCAATAAATAGCGGTGATTATGGGATGTCCAATGAGGTACAAATCGCCAATTTGTCTCAAATATTGGCAGAATTGTGATGTCTACGCTAGAATCGGAAAATCCAATCGAAATGTTCTAATATGTAAAGAAGGGGTTTTAGAATAAAATATAAGAATAATCCAATACCAATTATCAAAATTTTGATTTGATAATTTGATTTTCACATATGCCCGGAGAAGGAGCCCGTAGTCGATGTCTTCCCTAGGGTGCCGAAAATGTCATAATACGGCTCTGTTTATGACGCTATTTTGTGACGAAAATTATGAATGTATAATGCGACTTTTTTTTCGACTTTCCCGTATATCGAAAGAAATTTGCAGTCTAATCTGCCTTGCCTCATAACAGACAGTTAGGCGTCTAATTGACGAGTTATTCAGTTTCGTAGAATTTGGCACTAGTTTCTAGCTGTGGAGTGGAGATCTACCCGCAGAATGTTAAAACAGTCAAAACCCAAAAAAAAGAAATGTGTAAGAAATAGGAATTTAGAGGTATAACTAGTCCATACTTCTGTACTTCTCACGATTTTCTCTAATTTATTGGAATTTCCCTGGAAATTACCTTTGCCCCAATTTTCCCCTATTTTGATTGGATTTTTACCGGCATTTTCCTGAAATTTTTCCAATTTGTCCTGGCATTTCCCGCATTTTAAATAAATCGAAATATTTCAAAAATTCGGAAAAATTTCACGATATAGTTGGGAATCGGAAATTTATATGAATGATTTTTGAGATATGAAACTATTTATATAAAAATTATGTCATAATCCGATTACTAAAT
This sequence comes from Symmerus nobilis, assembly GCA_027564815.1. Taxonomy (NCBI): domain Eukaryota; kingdom Metazoa; phylum Arthropoda; class Insecta; order Diptera; family Mycetophilidae; genus Symmerus; species Symmerus nobilis. The sequence continues at coordinate 11,437 of JANTOP010025104.1, read as the reverse complement.
ACATGAAAACTATAGAGGACGATCTGCCGTAAGTCTGACAATTTTATGAACATATGGAAGTTCAATTAAAAATTTAAAACTGAATACAAATCCGATTTTCACGAAATCTTAAGATTTTACTGGAGTTGTCCAATTTTTAGTAAATTTACCTATTTTCATAAATGAATTTTCCCGAAATTTTCTTACATCGAAAAATTTTTGTTGTACAATAAATGCGATAATATTTGCATTGTCAAAATAGAATTATCTTAAATTTCTTAGAATTTCGTCAAATCAATTCTGAATTAAATTAGGGTGGTTTCCGTCATATTTATTGTCTTAATATCGAAGAAACGAAATAAGATACACAAGATACTTAATTCATTGTAAATAATTACCAATAACTACCAACGAGTTTATAATTACAAATTACCCAAATTCAGAATATCTTCTTAGAACTATTTTTTCATCTAATTTGTATCTAAATTTATATGAATTGAATATGTCCTTTAACTAACTACATTTAACATCGGATATGTATGAATAGCAATAAGTAGCAATAAAATGTTCAGATGGAACATATGTAATCAATCTCACGCCATCATTAAATTAATCCATCTTATCAAATTGATGATTTTCCTTTTTACTATTCAAATATTTAGTTGCAAAACGATACTTTGTCATATCGTCAATTTTCCGCACATTTAAATTTTTACCGATTACGGTTTCAATTTCGAAACAATATAGAGGAAACATTTTTAGAAGTTTAGGGTTGAATGTGTGCAGTATATATGTGGTCTTGACATCTTACGAATAGGAAATTAATTCTATACATTGGAATGGAATTAGGTTAATTAGAAAGTTTTTTTTAAAGTGCCTTTTGATCTTTAAGTATAACGAAGGTAGGAAGACTTTTAATACAATCTGTTAGAATACATAATTTTTCCACATACATGAAATGCAGATAACAATTCTCAATGTAACGAAAAGTTTTGATTCCAAACAAATTTCTATGGGTTAAAGAAAATTTTGGGATTAAAAAAAAAAGGATTTTTTTGCCGGGAAAAAAATTTTTTCATACCGGAAGCCAACAAAAATTTGTTTTCCGGGGGCTTCCAAAAAAATTTTGAGACTAAATCAAAAATGTTTTTTAAGGGGGCCCAAAATAATTTTGAGATTCAAACAAATTTGGAGACTCCAAAATTCCAAAATTCGTGAAATAGTCATTAAAATTTGTAAATTAAAAATAATTGATACCTATAAAATCCAGGGCTACATTTTCTTGAGAAAATTTATTTTATAATTATCTCATGCACCCTTGGGTTTAATTTTGCATCATTAAATTTTCTGAGTCCATAAAAGAATTCTTCAAAAATTCTGTTTCTGGAGAGACTATAAGGAAAAGTCTAAAAATCAATGTTCGCGTCGATATATTTTTTTTTTTAATTTCATTTAATTTCTGTTTAATTTAAAATCGATTTGATTCAATTTTAAAAATATAACTTTTGAGATAACACCTTAAGGCTTTGATATTATTATTGCGTAATGTGCGAAACTTTGCAGCTTTCGAAATCCCCCATCTAAAATTGATTCCAACCTTTTGATTTAACCCCCATCGTGTTTATCCTAATAATAATTTTCATGATGGTAATTTTTTGCTCTTGATGAAAAACAAAAATTCGCCTACCACAAATGCCACTATACCAAAAAAAAAAAAATGCATTGTCACGTGTATTTTATATTTGTCATTTTCATCACAAGTAATATAACATGATGGACCTATAAGTACATAGAATTCACAATGTCACTCATTATACAAGTATATGGTATTTCGAATGTGATTAATAAATAGAGTTACATAATCAACCACCCACCTACATTATCACTAGTACACCTGACAGTGGTCGAGATTAATTAATTAAATATATAAATATAAATACAATATAATTAAAAATTAATAAAAATTTTTTCCTTTAAAAAAATCATTGTATGAAAAATGTAAATTAAGGGATGGGTGACTCTGACTACGTAACTAAGACTTATGACTAAGGATATTCAATATATCTGCCCATCATAGGTGCTTGATTTTTGTCACTTCCCTTCAAGGTTCATATGCATGTGTAAATCGAATATAATACTAGAGATTAAGGAGATAAGCTTAACATTATTATTAACGCCTCAACGCTGAAAAAATTAGATCCGTGAACCAGAAATTACAATCAATGGGGTATAATTTATCCAGATTTTATTATGTCAGCCAGTCATTATAAAGAATTTCGAATTTATGTAGGAATATAGGTTTAGGGATGATGCGATATAATAATAACGCAGGAGAAATTCGTAAAAATTAGCTACAAATCAAAATTGCTTATATTTCGCGAACAAATTTAAAATAAAAAGCGGGCCCCAAAAATATCATCAATGTAAATCATATGTAGTTCAAGGATATCGATAATGTTAATGAAAACGATGTTCTGCTGTTAACCGTCAGAGATAAAAGAAAAATTTTAGGAAAATATGGAAACTAGAATAATATGAAAAATTGAGTTTCTTCAGAAAGTTCTATCGAAAATATTAGCATTATTTGAATAAAAATGTTCTTAGGCAATGTTAAATTCATTTTCATTCTTTGAGTTCTTTATCATCACATATGAAGTTCTTAGCCAATAAAAAATTTCCCCACCTTTCCTATTATCCGATTGTCCACATATTTTTGTAGGGGGTAATTCTGTAATTCTTTTAAAGCTCGTTTAGTTTAATTTAACCGAGTTGACATAAAATCGTATTCAGTAAATGTTTCTGTTAGTTTACGAAATGTCAATCTCTGGTTGAATTAAACGGGGGTTTATTTCTTAAAAACTATTGTTTTAGGGTTTCCTTACTGTACTCTTAGATATCCGAAAAATCGATGGTTGGAGTCCAGAAAAACCAAAACTTTAATCTCAAGACGGTGGATTTTTTCATAGGATTTATTTAATAATCTCTTCGATAATTAATTAGAAATAATTTGGCGTCATTCGATTAGACTTTAGAAAATCCCAACAAAAATCGATCGAATTTATTGAATTCAAGTCGGAATTTTAAAATATATACGTTGGGGGAAGATCCTATAATTTTATGGTATTCATAGATCCCCTATTTGATTTCATCGGAAATTATAAGCATTTCCTTGAACAGTAACCGTTTTGTAGATATGCCCCTTATATCCGGGTTATTTTTATTATTTTATTTGTTTTACAATTTCTGCAGTTCATTTCGCATGATCAGATTTTCCGATTACCTAACAAAATTTCACAGAAATGTCAATTTTCCACGAAACTGTTAGAGAAAATCTACAAAATTTCAAAACGATTGATTTTTAAAAAAATTTATTTATAAGAAAAATCTCTTCGATAATAAATTTTAAATAATTTGTCTTAATTCGATTAGAAAATTGTTAATAGTTTTTATTTAGAATTTTCTAAAAAGATCGATCGAATTTATTGAAAATCAGAATCTGTCTGTCATATGGGTATTTTAACAAAAAAAGAAGCTTTTTAAATAAACTGAGTTTTGAAGTAATTTTACTCAATAGGATTTAAGGTGAATCTTTTAGTAAATATTTAATATGAAACTAAACTAACCGTAACAGATAATTAAACTAAACGTTACTGAATTGCCCCATTAATGTACGTTCCATATTAGACGTTCATAGTCATATCTTTTCTTTATTTAAAGACAACAAACCTCAAGGCGGTATTCCTCATCTGTTTCGAGATATAAAATTTTAAAACTACTCTAATCGAGGGTATAAACCCTTTAGGGCTTAAGGGGTCTCCTTCTCTAAAACAGGGGTGCACATCGCCTAACACATAGGAGAGTTTCATACCCCCATATAAAAATGAAATTAATTAAAATTAACATGGGAATTAGAGAAAACCGCAGAAGATCATAAAAATAAATCACTAATAGTTTAATTAATTTTTAACTATAGATTTGTAACCTTGAAAAATATAACCGCCTTGCGAATTTAACGGGAATATAGAAAATATAAAATAGATCGTAAAATAATTTTTTTGCTTTTCCATTTTATGGCTGAAAGAACAATGGAAAAGCAAAATGAAACCCAGGAACAATTTCAAAATATAATTGCTTACCCCTAAAATTATTTTACGTATGCATCCCTGCTCTAAAAGTTAATTTCTGAGGTGATTTTTATGATTTTGTACACGTTTATTTAATCTTGTGAAATACTTAAAAAATAAATAAATTCGATTTCATCGACTGAAATCGACTGTAGGTAGACGCCTTGGAGTATCGCACCGTCCGTCATGAGAATTCCTTGTATCTTTGAGCTCACTTTGTGACGCTTCTGTTCATCTGAAATTAATAAAGCAAAGCTTTTTTAATTGGTATCAGCGTTATTATCGTCTTTTAACTTTACTATCTCTAGTATCTACTACCTCGTATCTAGTACCTATCTATCAACTATCTTTACTATATTTCTCTATCATTTCGGACCTTTACCCGCATATTTATAGACTTTTGCTATTGCTTAATTGATCACGACAATTTTTGACTTTTTCCAAGCTATGTTTCAGTCCAAATTTCCAGTAAATTATATTGCATAATCGAATTCTAATTATGCAAGATGGAATCTAAGGGTTTAGTGAGGAAATTGTACAACAAACTTTTTTTAAAAAACAAGCTCCTGATTTTATGGGGTCGGCATAAAGGGGGTCATCAAGAAAGTGGGGACTTTTCAGGTGAATGCTGATAATTTCCCGGAAAATCTCAAATTTTACACTATCGAAATGAATTCGAATAGGCTAATAAGGGTAATCTATCAACAGCACAACGGCGGGGGACCCCCTTCCAACATTATGTATTTTTAAAATCCCGTCAAAAATTGACTTGCAAGAAATTCAATCAAGAAAACTATTACTTTTTATCGATTGATGCCAAATTTTTTAAATTTTAATTAAATTATTAAAAATTAATTTTTAGAGATTTTCAAGATCTTGATGATCAGTTTATCGACAATGATTTTACTGTAATAAAAATTTTGGTTTATTTATAGTCTAAAGTCCAATAGCATTATCATGTATAAGCTATATGTTCTACGCTATGTTCAAAATTATAAAAATATCTGTTTCGACGTTAGAAATGTGGGCCGGACAACTAAAACAAGTGCATTAAAAGCTTGTAATTAGGGATTGCAAATTTACCGAACTTTTTCATTACCGGTTTACCAGTAATTTACCGGTAATCTTACACATTTTCTAAAATTATTCTGAATGATTTTATAAATACACTAAATTTCTGAGAACTTAACGTAAAAAGAAGTAGAAAAAGTTGATTTTCTGGTCAAATTGTGGTTGATTTTGGGGCCTGTGAAAAAAGTCATTTTACCCATGTTTTTTTAAGGTTTGCACATCGCTGTGCAAATAATAAACTTTTTAGAAATTTTCCTACGTTAAGCTTATAAAAAAGGGTTTCTACAAGTGACTTCAAATCGCAATGCGTTTAAAATTTTCGTCAATGTTATATTTTATATATTAATGCCGTTGCAGTTGTACCTTTAATTCGATTTCACTCAGGACTAGTTCGAATATCGAAAAGTCCTTTCCAGGACATATTCTTCAAGGATTGCAAAAAGCCACAAAATTTTGACAAACAATTGTCTTCTTTTTCTTTCATTTCATGGTTGCATGACTGCATAAGTGTAGTTTCTTGGGTTTTTATAATAATTTTTTACCGAATTTACCGGTAATGATCGATATAGTTACCGGTAATAAAAATATGCATTTTGATTCGGTAAACCAGTTAATCGGTATTGCAATCCCTACTTGTAATAAATTAGTATTTTCATTAAATTTGGCGAATGTTGATGATTTGCAACCGACATATCCCAATAAACCAATCTTCCCCTATCTTGCCCCCATAAAACAATTCATGAATATCGTGAATTTAAGTAAAATTCGGAAAAATCAATTAAAATTCAGAAATTTCAAAAAATCCGAGAGCATATCGTGGAATTTGGATTTTCTGAATTTGGAAAATCTTATAGAAATAAATAAAAATCAAGGAATTTTCTGAAAATCTGAAAATAAAAATGTCCTGGACTTTCTCATTTCATTCGATTTTGATTAAAATTTTGATAAAAGAAGGCGAATTAATTCGCCGGTCACTGTTTATAATATGATAATAGATAGTATACGACATCCCCTATATTTATATACATTTACTAATCGGGTTTGATACGTTTATATATAATATCAGTGGCATCAAATAAAGGCATCCCTTTAACACCCCAAACCCATCCAAAGTAATGAATATTTATTTGAATATGTCACCCATAGTACATGTTATGGTTCATTGATGTTTTTGGGGGCGCTAAGGGGCACTAATGCGATAAAGTTTTATTTTTCCCATCAAATATACATGAATTTTTTCCCATTTAGCTTTTACCTTTTTTAGTAGGGGATCATACATGTAATAGGGATTATATTCTGTCAGAATTATATGCATTGAACATGGACGGATTAGTTTCAATCGAATAAATATTAAATTCCCATTGATTCCGACGCCCATATATGGTATGAATCTCTAATTTCTATATATATACATATGTATCATTTGGAATAGCTGTTCAACATGAACGTGGACCCAGAAAACCAAAATTACATCCATCCCTACATCCAACATCGAATCATCATCATCATCACCATCAGGCTCACTTACAAATGTCTCTGGTGACTAGTGTTTCAGCAGCTTATGGACCGCCTGGACACCATCCACATCATCCAAATTTTAATCCACACCATCATCACCATCATCCGATACATCATCCACAACCGATGCCTTTCTCACCATTCCATCATAACCATCCGATGTTAACAACGAATCCGCCACAATTGGATCATCCATCAAATAAGTTAACAATTTTCGAACCGACCACTAACCATTCAAATGATTTCTATCGAATTAGTAATCCCCAGAATTCGGGCGTTCATATACCGCATCCACAAATTATCGATCCCACATCACAACCATCTCCATCTCCTACCCATACGATAAAAAGTCATGGTTCAACTATTGAACCATCTTCAGAAGGAGCGGCTAGCCCACATTCCGTATCAATTGTCGATCTACCAGATCATCCATCGAAACCAATTGTTCCATTTCCAGGAAATAATAATAACAATGAAATAGATAATCGGAATGGACTATTAGATATTTTAATAAATTCAGATAAATGTCAGGTAGGTCCAGATAGAGACCTAGGTGTTTTATAGAAGTAGATTTTTAATAATTCCAATCCGAAATAAATTTTCAGGAATTTATTCAATATCAAGTACATAATTCAATGTTATTTCCAACATTTACACCAGCAATTGGTGGCGTGGAAGCTAGACTACCGACCTGGGAGGTTTTACAAGAAACAACGGCACGTCTGTTATTTATGGCCGTTCGATGGGTTCGGTGTTTGGTTCCATTTCAAACGTTATCGAAAAATGATCAACAATTACTACTACAGGTAAGAGAAGAGGTTACGAACATTTTGAATTTATCTATTTAAATAAAATTATTTATTTAGGAATCCTGGAAAGAATTATTCCTATTAAATTTAGCTCAATGGAGTGTACCATGGGATTTGGGTTCACTGCTCGATAGTTCACCGGTACGAGAACGTGTACCAGACGATCCGTTAACATGCAGTGAAATGAAAACCATCCAAGAAATACTCTGTAGATTTCGACAAATATCACCAGATGGTAGTGAAGTTGGTTGCATGAAAGCTGTTATATTATTTTCACCGGAAACTCCTGCACTCTGTGACGTCCAACCGGTTGAAATGTTACAGGATCAAGCACAGTGCATCCTATCCGATCATGTACGATTAAAGTATCCACGGCAACCAACCAGATTCGGTCGATTGCTACTGTTGTTACCATCGCTTCGAACCATTCGATCACAAACGGTTGAGTTGATGTTCTTTAAGGAGACCATTGGTACGGTACCGATTGCTAGATTGCTTGGTGATATGTATCAAATGGAACAGTATTCTGATAATAATCGAAAGTAATCTACGGATTTTTCATTCTTCGTACTTAATTCATATATTTTGTTTGGGCTCACGGTATGCGCCAATTTACTAATTTCCTGCCAAATATTATTTTTATTTTATATTTCAAACCAAATAGGAAAGAAGCAATTTAAATGTTTATAAATTATTCTAAAGATTAAAATTGATCTCTAGAAATTTTATTTAGAGGAATTTGTTCCCAACGCAAAAATTATACAAGAAATTGCCTATAGAGATTCACGAAAAGTTTATCAAATTTGGATATTCGATTAAACTTTATTTGTTTTTATATATAATTTTTATTGTTTATTTTTTATACTTTTGTTTTGCTAAACTTTTTTTCTAAACCGCATAAACAATGAACACTGCCATGTTGCCGCTAAAAATACATTTTCCTATCCCACTCTAAAATGCAGGGATCAATATGCCCGTAAGGATGTAACCGTTGTTTGTGGCAGAGTTGAATAGATTTTTTCTTCATTTTACACATTTTATTTATTTTAAATTAAATAAAATAAATTAGAAAAAAATAGTCTTATCATCCTCCGTACTGATTTTTTTTATAATTATTTAAAAATAATTAAAGAATAATTGCTTTTAATGTATTTGCGGTGGGAATATAAGGAACATAAACATTAAAAAATCATCCCTCAATTTAAGTATGTAATTATATGCGAGACTGTGAGAAATCCTTTATTAATTTTAATCTTGAGTATTCATTTGTGAATATAAAATATATTTATTTGAAATATTATGTATACAGAAAATAAATGAAATTAATGATCATCAATTAATTAATTATATTAAATGTTGATATTATAAATATAAATAAAATTTTAAGATCCAATAAACATATAAAATCGATTTGTAATTTTTCTGTTTAATACTTTCGTTCTTGTACTCTGGTACTTTCTAGTAGAAGTTTAAGAAGTAGTCAAGTTATACCGAAAGAGGATCTTAAGTTGTAATACTATTACAGTCAATTCTCTAAGTCAGTTTTCTTTTACGAATTAGGAAGAATTTCAGTTTAGGTAATTTTGTTTTTAAACATAGACAAAATATCCATAAATTTGATGAATTCGGGATAAATAAAATATTTTATAAAAATCGGGATATTTTATTTAAATTTAAAATTTTAATTTAAAAATTAGAGAATTTAATTGAATATGGGAAATTTATAAAAGTTTAGAAAGAACTTCAACGATGGAGTTCAACAAATTCATTGAAATCTAAAAACATATTGACATTCAAAAATTTAATCAAAAGAATTTTTAATAATCGGAAAAATTACAACGAATATCTGAAAATTACATTAAGGGCGGATATCACTTTTGGGGGTTCAAATCAAGGCTAAGTTTACTATTTTTTTTTTAGAAGAACCATATTACTGTAATGAAAAATGTTTGTGTTATGTTAAAAGGCGTACCTTTAACTATATTTTAAAATTTTTGTAATAAAAAAAAATCAACATGGCTAGCCGTAATGCTGTCGGATCTGTGGCAGCGCCACATCAACAGTGCTTTGCAATGGAGACGATTCCGGGAACACGGATTCTTTAAATTGAAAAATTAAAAATAAACTAAAATTACATTAATTTATCTCGTACTTGACGGAAAGGACATTTTTTAAAAAATGGTGGGTCACTAAATAAAATTTTTTAAAAAATTACTTATTTTTTGAAATTTGAAAATTGATTTAAAATAAATACAAATTTTTTGCAATTAAAAATCTGTTCCCGTCAAGGACAAGAGAATATATCTAAGAATACCAGGAAAAAATTTCAAAGCGATTCATCAATTACAGGCAGGGGAAGCGTGTCCACCGCAATTGAAGGCATGATTTCTAGAAAAACGAGTTTAAAGTATTAAGAATATAGGCTCTGTTATCATTTATTGCTGTGCACTGTTGCACAAAGACATCTGCCTTGGCTCTGGAATTTTTAAAAATCCATTTAACCCCATATTCTTAATACCTTAATAGACATTTAATACGCAAAAGAAAAAAAATCGGTTTACCAAAATCGGAAAAGTTATGTCCCCCCTTAAACAGAAAGCTAGACAGTCCGGAAATTTTATGATATTCCAGAAAATTTAAAAATATCGGAAAATTGTAGAAAAATCAGAAATACACTTCTTCACTCTGTAGTTTGAACACTCGATATGGGGAAGAGTCATTCCAGATCAAATCAGCACATTCTCTGAACCTCACTTTTGAACTCACTCTGAACCTGACATTTTTTGAATTGCTCTAGGAGATCTCCTAATTGAGCTAGCTAATTACAGTTTGAAAAAAAAAACTCGCAACATTTTTCATGGCCAAACGCGAATTTATACGAATCTTTTCGGGGGGCAAAATGAAGTAAAAAGAAAATAATGTTTTCTTACAATTCAAATTGCCAATTTCATTAAATTTTGACTTAAAATTGTGTTAATTTGATCTGAAATTACTCGGAAAACTCGGTTCTGTTCTCTTCGGAAAACTGCTAAATTAACTGATTTAAAGGCTTTAGACATTCAATGGATTGAAAAATGGTTTTTGCAACAACACTCAAAACATATTTCGCTGAGCCCCCTACTTATTAAGGAGATTCATGGCATATTTAATTGTAGCGAGGGTTCGCTTCCAAATTAAAAAAAAAATGCATTCGTTACCTAAATAATAAATAAATTATCCTTGTGTTGCCTTTTAAGGAAAAGTTAGGGAAACGATACGGTGTGACCCCTGACCAAATATAATATAAGCTTCTCTTCTGGAAACTTCTACATAATACAGCTACCGATATTTCGGCAATTTTACACCACCTCCTACACTACAGAAATTCAAGAAACACTTGCAGTACTTTCAAAATTTTTAAGCAAGGGGTTTTCAAGCGTGTTGTTTCCGAAGTAAATTTTCTTCAAAAGTTAACATTTTGTTATAAACTTTGTGTAGAAACATTTTCATTTTCAGGTAAAATCGTTCAAGCAAAAACAAACAGAAGAGGAAGTTGCACCAGAGGAAAAGGTGCAGATGATTACCACTATACCACCGCGTTTAATGGTTTAAATTCAATCATGCGATGGGTAGATCAGAATGTGATTGCAATCTAAAGGCAAGGATCAATAAGAGGGAAAGTGGTATTAAAATGCTTACATATCCAAGTAAAACAAATCAAACTGACCAATTTTTTATTAAATCAAATTAACAACAGACTACAATTAATTACAGTAATTAAACAGAGAAAAACTCTATGGTTCACCACTCGATAAAGTAGCCACTCATAAGACTGAACAGTGCCCGGATTTTGTGCACATCTTTTCAACGTAATTTGTCATTATATTCAATGTATTTACTCAACCAAATTTTATTCACCTCACTTGTTTTCAACTGGTTTAGAGCTATTGACAAATA
>JANTOP010025093.1:0-12541 GCA_027564815.1 Symmerus nobilis | reverse complement strand
CCAGTATTTCTAAAACAGTTCTATAATTATTACTTGGGGTACCTTGGATACCCCCCTTCGGACAGGCTGGGTTAAATAAATTTGAGATATTAGACGCAATCGATTAATATAAAAGAAGAAATTTGTATAGCAGTTAAGTCGAATTTTTGAAATAAAAGTCAAGCAATTTTTCATTTTAAGTGAAACATTCTAGTTTCATTAGTAGAGTAGTCAAGAATTAAAGATTAAACCAGTAAAGAAACTAAGTGATTACAACTGAGCGCTTTATTGTCTACAACGGCCCAAATCGTCTTCCCAATAACGACCTGCATTCCAGTTTAGCTTAAAACGATTAGATCAGACCACAGTTAAAGCACGGTTAAACGTAAGTGTGTCAGTAAGTAACTAGCGGTAGGTTCAATAGGTTTGAATCTCTCCCATATTACTTAGGATCTATACATACCTACATCCAGTATTATTCAGTGGTATCTTATTCTCAGTGAGTACATACCTTCTTTCTAACACATAATAAGAACTACTCACAAAACATTGAATAAAAATTATCAATACGATATCTATAAGAATACAACAGCAGAAAAGTGATTTTAGATTCCCTGTGCGTAATTTCTGCTATGTAGTATGGTAGACAGGTGTAAGTAGAATCATGGTCTAAGTAGGATCATTGCGAATATCTGGAAAATGCACCGGTCTTCGAAACTGAAATTCTTATGGATTATTATTATTGAAGTAGATATATAAGAGATGAGTTCTTATAAAAATTTGACAGGCGCATGACGCTTACTTTTTGGCAAAATGGCAAATGTGTGTTTTTGACTTGCAAAAGTAATTTTTGAGTGCCAACCTTTTTACTTTTTTTCTTATTATAAAAAGGATTTTTTATTTATTTTTCTTCTATTAAATGATATGTCATTAATTGCTTTTTAAAGAATCCAAAAGCATTTTTATCAGATATTTCATAAATATTAGTGCCCAATAGATTTTTGCAAAAACTACAAGCGGTGTGACTTGGATCAGTCGTTTTGGTGTAAGTAGAATCATATGTTTCTTTGGATTATATAATTTCATGTTTTGCTGCGTACAAGTATTAGTTAGTATTTTTAGCTATAACAATTCGTACAATTCCTTAAATATGGTAAAAAAATGTCCACGTAAAACGAATGCTCATTCAGAATTAATCGTATTAAAGAAAGTCTATCCGTTTCAGAAAGAAGTCTATTCGTTCGGTTGGAAATGAAATCGCATTTCATTTTCTTCTTTACTCGAAAAATTGGGTGTAAGTTGGATCAGGTCTCAAACCCATTTCCTAGAAAATTTAATAAGCAAATCCGAAAAGTGTTCTTCTACAAAAATACCAGAAGGTTCAGGCTACAAAATGGTATTACAAGTTTAGAAAAATGTTATTGCATATGGCCGCTACAGGCCAAAATGTTAAAATTTATCCTACTTACACCTGTCTGCCCTACTTATCAAGTTTATAAAAGCAAAACATACGTTAAGTTTTGTTGGAAGAAGTTTAGTAAACGCTCAAGAAATATGCACCGTTGTGCGAATTGCAAATAAAATGCAATGCTCTTTTTGGGACTTTTTGAGACTGTTTTGTTTCAAAACTGTTTTGTTGATCTGACTTTTAAGGTACATGATTTTTTGGGCTGCCGCACTAGTAAAGAATTGTGTCGTGAACAATTTTAATCGACAATGTGTGATTTAGTGAATGTGTAGCATTCTTCAATTTTTCTTTCCCTAAAAACCTTACTAATTACTTTTTTTTCAAAAAAAAAATTGTCAAATCGGTCCAGCCGTTCGCAAGAGATGCGCTTACCAGGAAACAGGAAATGAAATTCGATCGAGGAGGGTATCGTACCTGTTAGCAACAGGGCAGTGAACTAGAACAAAAGCCGGGCATGGAACCAGAACCGAAATGGAATGAAAATTATACCAGAATCAGAAAATGAAGGCGATCGAAACGAAACGCCACAGAAAAATATAGGTTATGGAATCGGGAACTAGGTAAAACCGTAAAACTAAACTATAAACCACAAACATGACCATAAAGTGTTGCTTACCATTTTTAATTCTAAGACCCAAAATTTAAAACTTAAATTCCATCCCACTCACCTACGACATTTCATGACTATCTGTGAATCTACATTTTAAAATCAAAGCGCGAAAGAAGTTCAATTTTTTCCTAGTATTATTCATTTTTCGCATGTTATTCATTTCAAATATACAAGAATAACCAGAGATTATATTATTATTATTACTTTTATGGTGTAAGTTGTTGTTATTGTGGATTAGTTCTTTTTTCCTCATCTCTCTAGCCCAGCTTTATGGCTAGAGCATTCCATAATTTTAGCGGTTATATATATCGTGGGAACAAATCATTTTGATCGCGTTTTTTTTTATTGTACATATATTGGTACATATAGAGACTTTTTTCTTCAAATTAAATATCAAGATCTCTAAATAGAGTTTCGGTGTATATATATTGCTGAGAGGTTGAATGATTATTTCATATGCATGTAATTGAACATAGAGACTAATCAAACTAACGGGAGAAATTAATTTTGAAATGAGCAATTATTGTATTAGAAAGACATGAGCTTAATACTTGAAAAAAAATCTCAACTTTGATTAAAGTTATCAATAGATTTCGGAAGCTTTCTCCCCTAGTAGATTTATGTATAACAAAATTTTTATATGTATGGTGATAGTTGATTAAACAATTAATGTCATATTTATTCACTTTATAAGTATAGATAATTTAGCAGAAGCAATACCATATTGGTATAGTTTCGTACAGTTAACTTAGCTAATAAGTTCACCAAGTCTTATATAAAGTTCGAAACTGTTTAATATTAACTTCTGCAATGTTCTGTATAAACAAATTATTTTCCGATGTTTCAATTTAATAACTTATTAAGAAAATGTTTTCTTACAATATAAATATAGGATTAACAGTGAATTTGAATCATGTAAAAAAAAATCTTATACATATACTACTTAATAATATCTTAAAGAGGATTAATTTATACATGAAAATTGATAGACATGATACTTTAAACTCCATACATATAATTATAATAGTTTACATAGTAAAGTTGGCTACTGGCATTTATGATTTTTTTCTTGTTTTATGATACTGATGAAGACGGGAATTATTATTGGATCTGTTTATTGTTCTATAGAAAATCACTTATTGTTCAATTTTTATGACTTTATGGGATCAAAATCACAGTAGTGATATACTGAGTAGTTTAAGTATTATTAACAATAGTCTGAGGACTATCATGTTAAATTTACCATGAATATAATGATCATAAAATTGTACACGGATTTTCTCCTGTATCTAATATATAGATGTAATTTATATAATTTTAATTTCCTACGCTACTTGTGTATGATGGGAAGTTTTCTAAATCTATCTACTCAGCTCTATTTTATATTCATAATAAAGATCTGAAGAGATAAAGGATAATTCCAGAATATAACAAATTCGTTATTTATATTCGTTATACAGATTTGACTTGATTTTAGTTAATGATTCTTTCCGAGATATTTAAATCTGGTAAGCATATCTCATTACCATTCCCCAGGATAATCATATGATTAATGATTACAACGGCCCCGAGTGCGGAGGTTCTTCCAATTGAGCAGGGGTACTGAGAATCTACCGGTGAGCTTCTGTACAACATGGAAAGGAACCTGAAAGAATAGATACGTGCAACGTTAGAAGCATGTGTGTCCCTGGTATAATTTTGTTATCAATTTAAAGAAATTCGTCGATTACAATTTCTATTCTAGGTATAAGCTGTATTGATGAACATTTTGTGTATTACTATGGAGCCGAATCAAATACACAGTAGAAATGGTGGCATTAATTCTGAAGAAAAATACCGAACAAGCGGTACATAATGCAATACCACACTCCGACAGAATAATTAGGTACCAACTACAGGCACCGACGTCTCGGATTAACATAATTCAAATTTATGTACAAACTACTGATAGTGATGATGATTGATAAATATGCCAAATGGTTAAATGAAAAACACGCTGAATTGGTTTTACTAACTATATTTTAATATAAAAATCTGGATACAAGTAACTACGTGTTAACTCGGTAAAAACAGGAGGTAGGCGAACCAAGCATTAAGGCCACACACAAATATATGTCATTCGCATAACGGATGCGTTTATCGGGTGTGTTTCTTACTATTAAAATTTTACACTGGATGTGTTCATACACATCAATGATGAGATTGAAAATTGTTACGATCAACTAAACGAAGTCTTGAAGGTGGTAATGCATAATGAAACAACTATCTTTATGGGAAACTTGAACACCAAGATTGGTGCAGGAATTTATGGACTAGGCGAGTGAAATGAACGAGGTGATCGTGTAGTCCAATCCTACGAAGATTACTAAATCGTCGTAACAAACACATTTTGTGAACTACCAAAACCTCGTCTATACACGTGGACATCACCAGCAGATATATCCGAAATCAAATTGATTATATCACCATCAATAGTAGATATAAAAACTCAATAAAATCTGTTAAAACTTACCCAGGAGCAGATGCGCCATCTGATCATAATCTCTTAATAGCGGATATGCATGCGTAAAAATTCCAGAAAGCTACATGAGAAACCTTGGAGACGATAGGATACGTAACGAGGTAAAAGCTTTGATCAATGATTGGTTTGCAGAGCTGCAAACACAAATCGCAAACGGCACAGAAGTTGAAAACATATGGGACAGTGCTAGAAATATCATTCAGAATATCTGTGGCTCCAAGTATTAACCGCTTAAGTCGTTTTTTGCAACTTTTCAGGAGAGCGATTTCAAGTTTTATAAATTTATCATGTACTTACGCGGTTATGCATTTTTTTAAATTTTAGCCAAATTAAAGAATTTTTGTGGGTATACGCTATCGTACATGGAGAGTACATACCATAGTGTTCATAACTCAATTTCGTCTTAAGTCCACTTAAGCGGTTATTGCTTGGAGCCACAGATATTAGACAAGAAAAACTATACACGACTAAACTATAAACTATAAACGAAGACCGAAAGAAAACGGATGTGGATGGCATAATTTTACATTTCATGGAATTGAAGAGGCAACACAAGGATAGAAATCAGGTAGAATATTAAAGAGTTCATGGAGAAATGCTTGTAATACGAAAATTAGACATGCCAAGACGCAGTAGTTTACTGCAAAATGTGTAGAAATCGAGGCTTGTGCAGCCTCATACGACTTTTATAACTTACATAAGAAAATTAAGGAAGTGGTTTGTACGAAACAGAGAACCATATGACCATTAGAAGATAACAATGTGAACATATTGACTGATAACAATAAAAAATTAAACAGAGGGAAGGAATACGTCGTTGATGATAGACCCTTAGAGAATAATGCTGTTTACGAAGAAACTGACTCACCGATTACAATAGCTGAAGTGAAGTACTAACCAGTCTTAAGTATGAAAGATGGAAAAGCTACTGGTACTGAAAAAGTCCATGGTGAGATATTAAAGCTGTTAGATGACGACAGATAAAAAACGCTACTTCAAGTTGTTCAACCTGATATATGATACAGGTATCATCCCGATCGAATGGTTACATTCGATTTTCATTGTGATCCCGAAGAAACAAAACTCAAGAAACTGTAACGATTATCGCACTATACGTTTGATGAGTCATGCTCTCAAAGTATTTTTACGAATCTTACATGGGAGAATATACCGAAAAATAGACAAAGTGTTCGACAAGAATGTATTTTGTCTCCACTTCTTTTCAATATGTACTCTGAAGAACTCTTGATCGAGGCGCAATCTAACGCACAGGAAGGAATTATAATAAATGGCGAAGTTCTCAATAACCTCCGCTATGCTGACGACACTATGCTTTGGACTAGTAGTGAAGAAGATTTGCAAATTCTCATTAACCGTGTAGCAAATATCAGCGAGAACTATCTACGAAGCTTTGGCGGCAAAGAATCGGAAAAACAGTTGGGAATGATCCGAAAATATTCAGGCATGTCCAATTCAAATGTATAAAATTCAGAATTCAAAATGTATAAAAAATGTTTCTAAACTTAAAGTTTTCGCTGTCCTTTTTAGTTTATACGAAGCTTTTATCGTAAGTTTCGTTGCAGTTAAATTAATAAGATGGAAAATAGAAGTGAATACGAATAAAATAATGTCCCAAACCCCGAAAATTCTTTGAGCTTTTAAGCTTTCGTGAAGCTTTTGTAGGAAAATGTCGGATTTGATTAAAATTTAATTATTTGAATTAAATTTATATTTGAAATCGTATAAAATTTTATTCAAAATTTTAAGCTTTCGCTGAGCTTTTTAGTTTATACGGGTCTTTTTTCATGGTATTTTGAGTTTCGTTGCAGTTAAATTATTTGGATGAAAAGTAGTTTTCAATACGAATAAAATTACATCCCAATGCTGATGCTTTCCTTGAGTATTAAAAGCTTTTGTATGAACATTTCAATTTAAATTCAATTATTCAAATTAAAATTTGATTTTAAAATGTTTAAAATTTAATTCAAAACGTAAAGCTCTTCTTCGGCAGATCCGGTTGGTGAAATGTTTTGTATTCTTTTTACTTCTATATGGTGCCTATTCATGGACGGTTTCTAAAGCAACAATGAAAGAATTAGAGGCGTTTGAAATGTGGATTTATCGTCGAGTGTTACGTATTAGTTGGACGGAACGTGTCCTACGTCGGATGGGGAAAGGACTTGAAATTGCAAAGACTGTGACGATACGTTAATTAAATTATATTTTATATATCATGAGGAATTCGAATAAATATCGGATTCTTCAACTTATAATACAGGGTACGATACATGGAAGACGTCCTCCAGGTAGAAGAAGAACTTTCATGGTTGAAAAATCTACGTGTATGGATCCGACAATCGAGTGCACCGCTTTCTCGAGCAGTAATCTAATTCGAGTAACCGAATAAGGCACATAAAGAAGATGAAGCATATTTCCTGGATACTGGAATAAGAAGTATGTCCTCTTATAAGGAATTCTTTCTGACTTAAATTCTAATATTATAGAAATATAAAAAGATGAAATAAAAACTTAATTTGGATAAAAGATGCCTTTTAAAAAAAATTGTAAACTACTTTTTATTTTACTTCGAAATAAACACATATGAACTTCATGTTGAAATATAGATAGATATACTCGTAAATGTATGTTATATATTACGGTAACTGTTTTCTTTATTTGCAAAAAAGAAAAAAAAACGTAATATCCTATTTTGCATACAATGAAATTCTCATCTTGTTCTGTTTGTTTTTCTTGTAAGTTTTTTCTTCATTTTGCCTTAAATTTTATTAAATAGCAGAAGCCTAAGCTCATATAAAAACCCATAAAAAAGACTGGTAAAACGGTTAAGGTTGTTCTTTTCTCTGTGCTTTGTTTTTTGTCGTTTAAATTTGGTTTGCTTAAGTGTCAACTGGATTGCAGCGCATATATCACATCCACAGTTGGTTCATAATAATTTTTTTTTGCCCGCTTTTCTTATATACCACAATGTTCGATTCAAGAAGACTTTAAGAAATGATTGTCAATGGCATATAGTATACCTACTATACATATTGATACATTTAACTCTTATGATATGTATTTTATCTTAAATAAATAAAATCTATATGTATGTATGAAAAACAGAAAAAAACGTACATGAATTATTATACTTGCAGAGAATATGTTCTACTGAAATAAATTTATATGCAAAATAAAAATGTCAACATCTTTAAAATGAATATATTAAAAAATTATTTAAATTATTGATGGTATGTATCTACTTCTATACTTGATTCGATTCAGCTAATAGTTAGATAACAGGTATTTTTACCGGATGTCCCGATTTTCAATATGTGATATCCTTAATGCTACTTATATTTCAAGGCCGACTTGTACTTATAGTGATAGTGTGTTACTATTGTATAATTTCCCAGATATTTAGGTTCATTAATTTCCTATCTATAGTTTTAACTTAAATTGTAGCGACTTAAACGTCTTTAATCCTAAACATCCAGACAGCATGTATTGGATATCAATCAACATTTAATATCACTCAACAACTCTTAGAGAAAGAGATATATATTAACGACCCATTTTTACGTCCTATTTTCTTGCACGACCCAGTAAATTTAGTAATCATTAAACCCATCAAATTCAAATCATTTATGGTAATTATTCATTGTATTTTTATGCTCCGTTGCCAGAATGATTTTTAATTGACTCGTTGATTTTGAACTATTGATTTTATTAAGACAGGGGTCGATTATTTTATGGAACATATTATCCATTACGTAATCCATACAGATAAATGAATGACTTGCTTATATTGATGAATTTACTTGAAATGATGGATAATAATAGATTAAGTACCCTTCTTGCAAACCTTTCGTCTTGCTTATAGGGACAATCAATCCATCAATATAAACAATATACATACAACTTATCTTATACAATCTTCTTATATGTATATGATATTTACATTTAGGCATAGGCATTGTTATTTAGGCATTTCAGGTAGTGTCAGCAGTTTTACAATCACGTGTCAGCGATATTATAATACATATCGGTATTATAATTCCCACCAATATCATGATATATGGAACGATCGATCGATCAACAGTAGGATATCAGAAGCGAAGGCGACAGCTGCCGCGCGCGAGAATAGAAATATAATTAATTTACTTCAATATCTTGTAAATAATTTAGATTGTACATAATTATAAATAAAAATAGGATTAAGGGAAAAAACATCTTCTTATTATTTTCCCCTATAATCTCTATAAAACTATACGAGGTTCGGCGTAACAACATTTATGAGGAAAATCCGAGATAAAAGAATAAAGCGTGATGGGCCTAGAATTTAAGTAGAAATAAGAGAATACGAGTTCATGTAAGTTTTTTGCAATTATGTAAATTTTTGATATCGTCTAAAAGCTAAATTTCGTCTAGAACCTAAATTTCATCCCAGTGTAGGTACAAAGAAAATATTAAGCAATTTAAAGCAAATGGGTGTTGAATCAGGGGTTATTGTCAAACCATCATTTACTGCAGGCGACTATAACACATACTTAACATCAGTTTTTGCTAATTACTTCGAATGTTTTTCTTGCGTTTTCCGAACCAGGAGCCAAACGTTTTAAACTATTTCACTTGTAGTTGTTTCAACTAAGGACAAAGTACCTGCAATATATGGGATTAAATCGAGAGCGATTGGTTTAGATGGTATAGATATTCGCTTTCTTAAACTATTATTGGCAATTCTATTACTTAGCCTTTGTTACAAGAGATTCAAAATCCCCAATAATTGGAAATGTGCAAGAGAATTCCCGGTTCATAAAAAACCTACTCATTCGAAGACTTTACGTCTGTCAATACTTTCAAAAGGATTTAAATTTATTACCAAAAATCAGATTACTCGATTTATTTAAATCGTATGACCTTTTAAATAATTTCCAATCTGGTTCAATTTGGTGAAGCTCAAAGCACAACTACAGTATTACTTAAAATAACAGATGATATTCTTTCCAACTTTGACAGTCGACTTATTACAATTTTGCTTCTCTTCGATCTCTCAAAAGCATTTGGTTGGGTATGATTTATTGTGTGAAAAACTGAATTTTCATTTTGGATTCTGTGCCTCTGCCGTTGCTCTTGTAATTACGAGGATATTTGAAAGGTCGTTCGTAACGTGTTTGTATTGGTAACAAGACCTCAGAGGTTCTCGCAGCCCGCGAACCTCCGTTTACTTTTCCTTGCGTATTAAATTATGTTAAGGTGTCAAGAATACGTGATTAAAAGGATTTTCAGCTTTTTTCAGAAATTTTGCAAAAATTCAGCTTTTTTGAGTCATACCAGATGGTTTTGTGCAACTGTAATTGATGAATCGCTTTGAAATTTTTTTCTGGTATTTGGATATATATTTTCTTGTCCTTGAGGAAAGCCAGTTTTTTCAATTCAAGAATTTCAAATTTATTTTAAATAAATAATATCAAAAAACATCAGGTAAATTTTGAAAATTTTTCTTTAGGAAAATTCGTCTCTGAATTTTTTTTTTTTTAATTTCGTTAAATGTTGAATGTCAGCGAGTTTTATTCCGCGCTTCTAATGCCTGTGTCCGCTACACATTTGGATTGCATCGGTTTGTCCGCATCAGTCCGTTTAAACTACGTTACCAATTAAAGATTTCGTGCTTGTATTTTCATGTATAATCTAATTCAACGGAAATTACCTAGCAATTGTATGGAAATATTGGAATATTCTACATGCTCATTTGAGACATACCATAGTAACTCGATAGCGGCTTGTCGAGTGGGCTTTATGGACCACGTATGGATTAATGATTTGTAGAATGAACGATTAATGATCTTTTTAGCGTAATTAATTAATTATTTAATTAGATATTAGATTGTATTAGTAATTATAAGAAATGTAGCTTAATTTACGATATTATTCTATTATTTTTATTTTAGATTTTTTATTATATACATATATTATTTTTAATCAATGCATTTCTCATACATCTTACTAGATTAGCATACATTCGCAAAGTTAGGGCCTTTTGTATAAATGAAATGAAATGAAATGAAATATGGGTTCGAGTAAGAACGGCTATTGAAGTAATGTTGTGGAAAGCCCCAAGTTTTTCTGCCAATGGGAATGTAGTTTTAAATAGATAGAATTCCATTCAAGAATTATTTATACTCTGTTCAGCAAAAAGCGAGCAAGATTGAAGAACTTTTTGTCAAACAGTGAGCTCCTTGTTTAAATATTATAATAGTAGAAATATCTTGGAGTAAAAATATGTCACAACAATATAATTATTTTTCAATACCAACAATGTGTTAATTGAAGTATTTAGAAACTAAATTAAACATGTTATTTATATTTCAACCATCTGATTGTTGATCATATTCGACTAATAAAATTAATTAATTTATCTTCCAGAAACAGTATATGAGTAGTAAGTGATAATTTACTAATTATAATACATTTTTGGTAAACTCATTCATATTGATTAAAATTTATATGACTGCAGTGAATCATTCACTGAATATTGTTGATTGATTTGGTATAATAGCACGAAAAATATTGGTTTAAATGTACGTCATTTATTATAATAGAATACTAGTACATACATAACATAGTATGATTCCTAGGAACTTAATCCGATTTGAGAATGTCATCCGCGTTTTTAAAGACATTCTTGTTTTTTTGTATAGTTTTTTTTTTTTCATTTAAGTCTTATAAAAAATAAATTGTCTTCACTTTGAAGCGACGTCATTGAATTCAATATTGAAAACATATTAAACGGATCTAAACAATTATTTTAATATTACCAATCTATATACGTATAGGTAATATATTACTATGAATTTTAAAATAAAATAACAAAGCTGTCAGATGATATTTTATCGATAGCTTTTAATAAGAGTATAAATTCAGTATACAAAAATACACTATAAAACAGTAAATAATAGTGAATTGACGAGCAACTTTATTAATAGAATATAGCCGGTATTCATGTATAGATAGAACTAGAAGAACTTTAAAAGGTAAACCTCCATTTGATTGTTATTAGAAGGTATGATATATTAATGTCATTGTTTCTCTCTCTGTAAAGAAAATCGTACAATTAATTGTGGCCTCGAAATAAACTTTTCAGATGTCGCGTTTGACAGTGAATTATTTAAGGATTCATATAATAATTAAGAAATAATCACAAGATGGTAAACATCAGGGTTGGTAAATTACAAAGCTTTTTGGGACGTGCAAGTAATATACGTGAGAAACATGTTTCTGACATTTTCTACGGTAGTAAATGTAATAAATTTAATAAACTCCTAATCGTTCCAAAACCTACTTGATTATACACAAACAATTACTTTCTTTAAGGAGAAAGTCATTATTTGTAAATAATCTAAGCTACTAACTGCTCTCTGCTTCACCCAAACAAACAGAATAGAAGTGTATATGCTCAAACGAAAGAACAAAGGTCTTAAACGAACGATACTTATATTCAATCGATTAATATTGCCTTGCTAGCGCAAAAGCAAACTCAAGGCTAAATCAATCTTGTGCATCGCAAGACGTAAGTTAATTTTGTACTTTTATCTAAATTGTTATATCAGATTAGTCAACTTCAATTTCATTTCAATTTTACAGTCGATAGAATTTAGATGCCCAACACCAAGAATAATATAATATATGGATAACAAATTTCATAGAGCATTTTTTTACCGTAGCTTTCGAATAGCTTTTTTTTTAGATCCATCCATGTGTTGCATTTCTTTCCCTCTACTTCTAAAATGTTTCTATTTTCTATTCCTACACGCTTTAAAACGATATTGTCATGATAAAAAAAAATCGGGTGCCCCGTTTATATACCGGCCTCTATACGTCTCCCTGTTCTTTTGGAAACACAAATTATTTCTATGGAAACATATGACTTTCCTATCTGGTTATAGAGATCTTTGATAAAAACAGT
>JANTOP010025082.1:0-12542 GCA_027564815.1 Symmerus nobilis | reverse complement strand
CCCCAGATATTTATAACTAGTAACTAGTTCTATAATTGAGCCATCTATTGTAACGTCTTGATTTAAGGTTACATTTGGCATAATTTTGTTTTTTGGTGATGTTCTTTTTAGAAGGAATCAACTAATTTTATGAATGTCCTGAATTTTATAATTTTCATGAAATTCATTGTCCCAATATTGTTTTTGTTTTTCAATAAATTTCCTACTTTATTTCTCAGATATTTTGCGACATATCTTAGATTTTTATGAAATGTTTCATTATTTTTATTTTCATAAAATTTCCCTATTCAGGGTATCATCGAGTCGTGTCGAGTCGACTTGAAAAAAATGCATATATATTTTTATCTCCGCAGTTGGTTTACAATGGATTTTTAATCGACTCGACTTTCAGGAGTAAGGAAAAAGAGAAAGGAAAAAGTCTTAAAAATTAGGCGATGGCCAGAAAAATATTGAGCATAGTTCATTAAAGTCATAAGAAGTTTCAGAGCAAAACATCGGTAAAAAGTCGAGAAAAGTTGAGAATGTCATGAAAACACTCCCGCGACTTCTCACATTATAATTGTTCCATATTATGTCTCCTCTTCCCGAGTTCCTTTATCTCTATCGTTTCCCATTCCTCTAGATTCCCATTCCTGACTTCTTTCCAGTTTCGTCGATTTATTTTTGTTTTTTTTTTTCGATTTTCCCAACCTGACTTCTCTGACATAAATGTGGATTGTTTGATTTTAACAGACTTCTACCTATTTGTCAATTCCATACATTTTCCAATATTTTTCGAACATCTTCGACTTTTACTGACATTTTCTAAGGTATGTTTGGCTTTGTTCAAATCTTTTCACACCCTATCTCGACCATTTTTATTTATTATTCTTTATAAGAATTTTCATGTATTTCTATCAAATACAATATTTCCAAATTGTTTAAATTGTCAAATTGATGGGGAATTTTGGAATATTTATACTTTTTTCCAATCTTCATATATTTTTCGAATGCGAAATGAGAGGATGGGATATAGGAATTTTTGCTTTACGATTCAAATACAGGTATCCCTTGAGATTCGCGGTACTTGAGTTACGCGAATTTCGAGATACGCGGAAAGAAATGGCGTCATACTTCGAGTTACGCGGTACTCGAGTTGCGCGGTTTTGATAAAAGTCAGAATTTGTTAAGGTTGAAAAAATATTCGACACGTATTTTTTTGTTTTGTAATTACGATGCAGGGTATCTCAAATTGTCGTATTTTTGCTAAAATATCGGGTGTTGGGTCTTGTTCCAACGCTAATGACTCTTATACAGCTTATTCGATTTTCTTGTGTGATATATGAATTGAACTGTCTTGAATGGAGTACTTTGGAAGAATTATTAAAAAAATTTGAGATAAAAAATTTCCTAATAAAAAAATTGGTTATTTCAGTTTTTTCAATTTTTCACCCCCTCCCATAAGAAGATACCCCCAAAGAAATATTTTTTTTTCAAAGCTCTAATCTGATCCTAATAGATATCATATATAAATTTACGCTGACAGATTTTCAGATTTAGATTTTTTTGCCTATAGGATTATGTTTCTGAAATTAAAACTAGATAATCAACAATTTTTGTATTGAATGTACATAATTTTTGCACTTGGAACGAAACCTTCTCTTTTGTATGAGTTTCGAACTTCAAGTTACGCGGTTGTGTAATAGTAATAGTAATAGTAATAGTAATTGTGAGTCTCAACTGAGTGATTTCGAGATAACCGCGTATCTCGAGGGACACCTGTACTTGAAAAGGTTTCAAGAACTCTGGATAATTACTTTTACGAACAGAATTTCTGACCATACCATTTAGACCAAGAGTACCAATTCTACTGATGTTTAATTTAAATCAGAGTTTGACATTTCGCAAACTAACAGAAATAAGTAGGGGAAGTGGGGGCGAAGCGTCGATAGGGGCGAAGCGACGAATGTGAAATTTTTCGAAAACGGTGACACTGAATTCTTAAAAGTCATTGTCATTTGTTGCACCATTTTATCCTTCATATTTGGTGACATTCATGGCATTCATGTTTTTTAACTCACAGGCGCGACACATTGACTAATACGTTTTTGACCTTTGGGTATTTGATTTTTTGTGCCAGAGAATCTCGAAATTTTCCACAAATTTGTTATTTCTCGCAATTGAAGGTACGTCTTTTGTATAGTTGATTTCCTCCAGTACTTTCGTGGAAAATATACAATTTTGGGGTTTTTCTTTTTTTAATTGAGATATCGAATTTTGAAGTTAAACTTACACCTGGGGGCGAAGCGACGAACCCGCATTTCCTAGTACTTATCTGTATTTTGAGTAAATTATCTCAAATATAAGTAATTAAGGGGCCTTTGTTAATTTTCCCGAAATCTTTTTTTCCCGAAATGGTATTTATATAGAGGCCGCCACTTGTACCGAAATGAGATTCCTTTGCAATTTTATATTTTAAAATTTGGAAAAAATTTTCATTTTATTCTTCAAGTAGAATAATTAATAGCGTTGTCAAATGTTCTTATACTTTTATTAACATATTTTTTGTTTCAACATAATTATCGTCGATATGAATAAAAAACAATTTCATTTGTAATTGATATGTTGATCAATTATGGAAAATAATCATTGATTACCGTAAATCGTATTAGATTTAAATGCCTATACGTAATTTTTTGCATTTCTGCAATATTTCATGTGCGATTAACTGAATATATAGGAAATTCAGTTATATATAATACAATACCAATATCATTATTGGAATAGGGTTGTTAGGTGGAAATAATAATTTAGCTGGATACAAAATACCGCCATTATCATTCTATTGAAAGGAAATCAAAATGAATTTTTATGTACAATATGATGTTGAATGAAATCTTATTGATTACCATTATGTAATCCCAAATAATTAAATACATAAAGTACAAGATGCCTCGGTGGCGAATATTTATTTATCAAGTTGGGGTGGTGTCCTAAAATTTGTTTTCTTAAAGAGTGACCCAAAAATTTTTTTTCTTACAGGGTGACCCAAAAACCATTTGAAAAAATTTTTTCTCTCTTACAGGGTGACCCAATTTTTTTTTACAGGGTGACCCAAAAACCATTTGGATCCAAAAAATTTCTCTCTCTTAGAGGATGTCCCAGAATTTTTTTACCAAGTAAAAAATGGAAAATGGTACTAAATGGAGTACCAAGTCGATGTTAGTTATACATTCTGACTTCCGAATTATTGTCAGAAAGAATGTTACATTTTCTATTGAGGTCTTTTTTCTGCAATTTTTTGGATACTAATACTAGAGTCTAGAAATGAAATTATAAATGGAAAATTAAATTAATATTCACAGGAACTGATGACGAAGATCACGAGTATGATTGCTTAGGAACGTGGGGTCCTCGATTCGATAAATTAGCAAACATGTATGGACCCGAACATGGACAGGAGTTAGACGAATTATAAATATACCAAAGAAAAATACTATCCACTAAATGTTTAGTGAATAAAAAACAAACCAATTAATTAAAAGAAAAACTAATATGAACTCATATAGTAAACCGTTATTTTAGTATAAATAAAACACAGAGTCATATTGAATTAAATTAAATGGGAGAAAATAATGATATTATTGTAAGGATTAAATAAAATAATACAAATAATTAAAACAATGGATATTCCGAAAATATTTATTCGATATAGTAATTTCTTTTTACTCATTCAACAAATTCAACAATTCATCGATATATTATCTTACGTATAATTGTATACGTATAATTAACTACAATACATCTTTCGTTTATAAAAAATGTGTTTTTCATTAATATGGTAAAATAATAACTGGAAAAAATAATAGGAATCATATTTCATCTAGAAAAACAATTCAATTACAACTGGAATGCCGATATAGAGAAATTAAAATAACATTATAATATTTTAAAACAAAAACAATTCATTATTATACAAGTTTTTTTTTATTTAAATTTACAAACTTTTATACAATGATGATAACATTTTTTTACATTCAGAAACAATAAATCAATATCCGATTAATAATTTAATTTAAAAAGTTTTAACCAAATAATAATTTCATACTGAAAACCAACTAAACTCTTTAATTAATATTTTTTTTGCCTTTATATAAATTTTTTAATTAATAAAATATTTGTATAATATTAAAAAGAGTAATAAGTTTTTTTACGAATCAATTATACACAATAAATTTTATTAAATTTATATAAAAGCATGTACCTATAATACCTATTGATTATTAAATTAAATTAAGGAAAATAATAACTTATATTATCACTTATATATTATTATTATAGTGAAAGTATTATTAAAATTTATGTTTTTAAATTTACTCTGACAGTGGTCGGTATTATAGTATTTTAAATATACTTTACCAGTGTTTATCTTTTAATTTAAATCATCTGACCAATACTCATAGGCTTTTAAATATTTTTCTTGTATCTGACACCAAAGGTCAGTAAGGTTTAATTTCCAATAGGCAGGACGCGAACATTTGAGATAGGAGTTAGAACGTAGGCTAGCCTTTTTTTCTCATTGCCAATCGCTGTAGTACTACTATGGTACTACAAATAATTATGAAAATAATAATTATTTTCTGAATTTTGTACTAGAAATTAATATTTTCTTCCTCTCCATTTTGACGAAATAAAGCAATTTTCATGAAATTACCTAATTTTTATAAAGTTTTATTATTTTCGTAACAGTTGTTCAATTTTTACGACATACATATTCGAATTTTCATCGCTTTTTTAAATTTCCATGAACTTTTTCAATTTTTAGAAAATTTTGCAAAATTATACACAATCTAATGATTTGCTTTATCATAATGATTAGAGAATCGCAATGATTAATCTGAATTTAATAAATAGATCTTAATCTCTTGAAATTGTCCAGATTTTGTAATGTTCCGTATTTCAAAGACAAATTGAGATTATTATAAATTCGATATGAGAAATTAATAAATAGTTATTAGTTTGAGGTCGAAAAATTCGGTATAGGTAATATACGTAATAATGTCTTCATGAAATTTATTTCTCATTAATAAAATTCTATTTTTGTAAGGTTTTTACAAATTTTAGGCATAACTAGTGTGTGCAAAATAATTGAAACTAAATACGAACTGAATGGGAAATAATTTGTAAAGTAAAATTTTATCATTTTAATCTACATTTTTTCGAGATCAAATCCATTTATTCGGATTAATATTTTATCTTATTAATATGAACTTTTCCTGTTCTCAATTGTGAGATTTCAATTCAATTAGGTAGCAACTATATTCCTGATTCAATAGGTATGTGTTTAAATTAATCCTAAAATCGTGGTTAGTCTATATCCTATTTAAATCAAGATTTAAATTAATATGATATGTACTTAATACCACCACTGTTTTAACGATTCATTATATAATGACTTAGTAAGTTGAATTTAAAAACCAATTTAAATTCAAAATCTTTAATCCATTTTGATATTTAGACAACAAATAAATTAATATAATATATAGTTTGCATCGTATTAAAACCAATAATTATTAAACCCAATTAAAATTATATTAAATTTCCTAAAATTAAATTACTCAATTAAGCTATAATTAATCAGTAAAGAAAAACATTAGATTATAACAAGAAATTATTAAAGAAATTAAAACCAAAGGTTAATTTAAGGGTCATATTTTGTGAATGATTTTTCTTAAATATAAATTTAAATTTAAATATTTAAAATAATTTATGAATAAAAAGAAATAAAAATAAAATACAGTAAATTTATAAAATTTTATAATAAATTATAAATGTATCCAAAGACTGTTTTTTCGTTCCATTATGTTTTTCTTAATTTTATGCTTATAAATTATTTTAAATAGAATTATACTTAGATGAATAAACTACGAATTTTTAATTTTAATTTTTACGTGATTCCAAATTATTATTGATTAATCTTTGTTTTCGATACGGATAAAAGCTCTTTTAATCGGCGTGTAATTTTATAGAAAGAGAATTTAAAAAGTTAAATAATTCCTATACGAAATTACTGAGAGATGCATAACAAATTCAATCTCTTACCAATCCATTTAAATTAATTCATTTAATTTATACAACATAAATTGAAGTAAGATATTTTGCCTAAGAAAATCTAATAGGTAAATATTATAATTGCGTATGTGTTTAGTATTATGAATAAAACACGTATAATTAAGGTGTATATAAATATAAAAGTTAAAATTAAAATACAATTTGAATATGTGTAAATGTTGTGTTTTATAAAATGTTAGTATTTTTTAGTATTTTTTATTTTAAATATTTTATTTATTTTATATATTTTAATTTTATACCAAAAACTAATCAAATTTCAATATTATATAGCGAATTAATTAATTTACTGTAAAACATCTTCCGTTTAATACGAACCGATAATAGAATAATTACCTACCTACCCTTTTTTTATTGAAAGAAAATTATATTTAATAAATAGTTGAACAATAGAATTTCTCGTTGAGAATGAATGAGAGCGAGAATGAGAAAAAGGCTGTGAGGATTTTTTTTTTAAATATTATTTATTTGCAAAAGGATAACCCATCTTCATATCGTACGAGTGTAGCCATAACGTAATAAAATATTTTAACAACAATATTCCTATGGAAATATTTTTATGTTGTTCAAAATTTAGATACAATGTAACTTAGGCACTAAATTTAAAATAATTAATAATATTCTCTGCAAAAGTAATAATACAATTTAAATGCATGTAAATCGGTGAATAAATTCCCTTCATTTCGTTCATAATGTAAATTATACTTGCAGTCTTTTGTTTCTTAAATAAAAATAGCATGAATGAATGTATGCACTTAATATAGAAAATATTATTTTGATAATAAATTATCTTATATACAAATACGTTAAAAAATGTTATATAGAAGCACTGAATAATTTATATGAATAAGAAAAGGATTATATACATTTTGAATTTAAAAAGAAAAGAAAATTAATCCGTTAAAAATATAAAAAAAAAATAATTTAAGGAAAGTAATTTTACCCATTACGTAAGGACTTATTTAATTTTAATTATAACTAAAATTAATAATCAATTAATGATTATTATAATACTTTAATTGTATTTAAATGCTAAGTTAGAGAAAAGTATGAATTTAAAATGATATAGAAATGTAAACTTCGTACAGTATTTGTTAATTATAATAACTAAAATAAAAATAAGGAAATTAATTAAAATATAATTAAAAAAAGGAAAATTTGTTTCATTCATGTATCATTTATTTTTAAACTCAATAAAAGGTGGTAATATAGACGACGAAAAATTAGCCAACGTTGATAATTTTTAGTGAGTATGTTAAGGATTCCCAACGAACAGCTTTATTATTATTTTTGCATATCATAATCTTAAAGATGTCAAGTGACGACGACCACCATGAAAAGCAGAACACTATGAAACTTGAAAGCTCGCTATAGTCACTTCTCTGAAGTAATAGTTACTTAAGGGGACCACCCTAGCTGTAGCGCGAAAAAACAGGCCATTTCTTGGAATTTTTTTAATGAAAACTATAAAACTTTTTTATAATATCAATATATCATCTCTAGAAAGTATAGACAAAAAATATCTTTTAGGATTTTTTTTTATTGAAAAATATTAAATAGTTTAATTGTAAATGGCCATCATATATAACAGGCGTGTCAACTAATTTTTTTGAGGGATCTACTTTTCCAAACAATATTCTTTCGCGATCTACTTTTTGACAATTTTTTCTTCCTAGGTTAATAAAGAAACTGTTAATTGGATTTCTAAGACTTTATATTAAATTAAAAAAAACGAGACACAAATATATAATCATAAGGTCTGTAACCTCAGAATTGCCGTCTGCTCATAGGTAACAGGCGTTACGTACAAACGGAGGCATTTTCGAAAAAATTTCATATAAGGTTTTTTGTAGGTTTGACATCTGTCAACAATAATCAGTGCATATTAACATCGTTAACCTACAGCAAAGCAGTTTTTTTCTGTGGTAATCATGTCGGACTTTGTGCCGAAAAAAGGTCATATGCGGGAAGTTATGCTTTACTACTTCAACTCCAAGAAATCTGCTGCCGAATCGCATATAATGCTGGTGGAGACCTACGCCGACTATGCCCCGCCGACTTGCCGATATTGGTTCAGCGAAGGCAATTTCGACTTGAGCGACCAGAAACGGGAAAATCGGCCAAAAAAGTTTGAAGACACCGAATTGCAAACTCGTTTGGTCGAGGACTACACCCAATCGCAAGAAATGCCCGCCATGCAAGTGGGCGTTTCTCGCCCGGCCATTTTCAAGCGCCTGCATGCCATGGGAAAGAGTCAGAAAATCGGGAAATGGGTGTCTCACGAATTGGACGGAAGGCAGCAGGAACGACGTCGAAATAGTGCTCGCACGAAACTTAGTATCGAGTTGTTACTGGTGACGAAAAGTGGATATATTTTAAGAATCCCAAGCGCCTGAAATCGTGGGTTGAATTCGGCGAACCAGCGACATCGTCCGCCAGACTGGATCGCCTTGGAAAAGAAACAATGCTGTGTGTTTGGTGGTATCAGAAGGATATCGTCTACTACGAGCTGCTAGAACCGGGAGAAACTGTCAATGCTCAACGCTACCATCAACAATTGGTCAAACTCAACCGAGCTGGACACAGCAAAAAGCCCGATTACCAGCAAAGACCTGTGCGGCTAATTTTTCTCCACGACAACGCACCATCACACACATCAACTTTCGTTCGCAACTACTCGGAGGCACTCAACTGGGAGATCCTACCCCACCCGCCTTATTCACCAGACTTATTCACTTATTGACTCCCTCCGACTACCACTTGTTTTCGTCGATGAGCCATGCACTTGCTGAGAAGCACTTCAATTCGTATGAAGACGTCCAAAAATGGCTTCACGACTGATTTGCCTTAATAACCGAGGACTTTTATTGGCAAGGTATCCAAAACTTGCCACACAGTTGGGAAAATGTGTACTAGCGAGGGCCAATACTACGAATAAACCATTTTTTCATTTTCATGAAGTATTTTTGTGTTTCTTAGTGAATAAACGGCAATTCTGAGGTTACGGGCTTGGTACAATGGAATTTAATTGGCGATCGGCCAAGAATCAGCCAGCGATCGACCAGCCGATCGCGATTGACCTAATGGACACCTCTGATATATAAGAAAGCCGTTTTGAGGTGACCAACACTGTGGCGAACTGGACCATCTGAAAGAAAAAATGGAAATAGATTTAGTTAAATGACAACATAAACTAGTCTTTAATCGTTCGATGTAAAAAATATGTATTGTTGACAAAATGGCGGATAGTCAAAATTTATTTTTCGATTAAAAAAAGCGGCCATATTTTGGCTGTATCAAAAAGTTTTGGCTTAAAAATAAATCGAACGATTAAGGACTAGATTTTTATGTATTGAATAATCCTGCAATTTCAAAAGTAGTTTGTGAGTAATTTTCATCATCGACTTGAGAAATTCCATTTTGAGAAAAATGCGTTTAAAGTTACAACTTCAGTTCAGAGTCTCAATACACGCTTCTCTTACAAAACCAAAATCCCAAATCAATTTTATTCGGATTTGAAATTTGACGGAACTTGAAGACATATTTTTAGATAGTTATACATACTTCAAAAAATGCAAGGAAACAAATTCCATTTTATCAGTCACAACTAGTGTGATAAGTATTGTACAATTGTACATATATAGTTATATTAATAAATTTCTTACTTTTGTCTCTTTTCCTTTCACCCTACTGCAGAACTGTGAAATCCCTCGATATTTTTAAGTAGAGATGCAAAGTTTAGTTACTTATCGGATCCGAGTACTCGGATCTATTTATCTATAAGTACTTGTTACATTGTAATAGGTACCGGTACTTATATGCACCTTTGCTACATTATTCTACATGTCAATACATATACACGGTATTTTATATCGGTAGATAGAGTACTCGAATCTGTTGACCTTGGTATTAGCGTGTTAGTACATTTTATTTGGTACCGAGAACTCAAGTATATGTAAAAAATAAACAAATGTTTGCTTATATACGCGAAGCTACTTTATTCTTACGTGTGTATATATTTAGTATAATTTTTTATTCGTGTAGACTGTAGAATATGGAATCATTTATATACATACTTCGCTTCGTATCCATCAAATAAAATACATAAAATAAATATAAAATAAAAAAATTGGTTATGGGGTAAAATATAGAGCAAAACTAACAAAGTAGAGTAGAATAAAAATAACGAGTATTTCTAGAAATGAATACTCGTTACTTTCGGATCCTAAAAGTAACGAGTATAATGCACCTAGTACTCGAATCTTTTGCATCTCTATTTTTAAGGGGCTCGATTTCGATTCGATTCTTCTATTTTAATTTCTTAAGGGTTCGGTTTCGGTACTGTGGTTAATAGAAAAAAATGTACAGAAAAAAGTCTGTGAACATTTTGTAATAGTAAAATGACAGATTGCGCAAATTTAATCCGCTCTCCTTAAAAATCATGTTTCTGTATGTTTAGGTACACATAAATTAACACGGGCGCGTAGTACACACATTGACATAATATGTATAATTTATACAAAAAAGGAGTAGTGGGTGTCGTAATTTGCACATCCTCAGTTTATGGTGTAGTAAGGATGGTGAATTCATATTAAACTAAATATTTTAAAAACAATATTTGGAACCCTGGAAACCTTCATTAAAAGAACCGATTATATCGGTTCTTTAGCTGTTTGTAATAAATTATACTATCAGGTTTGAAATAAGCGATCCTTAAATGTGGCATTTATTCATATTATTCGCATTTACCGTTATCGGTTATAACTCGTCACCACTATCCAGCCACAACTCTTAATACAATATATTCGGAAATTTAAACCTTTTATTAACAATTTATAAGTCTGGATGTAAGCCTATCACAGATGTGGGAGTTTCAGACATTATTATTCTTAAGTCTACAAATTTATTCCCAATTAATTTTTCTCAGAATTCGATCTTATAATTATAAATCCCTATCGATGTATGCCATTAGCTTGGCCCAATTATATATAAAGGATAATTTTGAAAATATTTTTACCAAAATATAGAATGGGTATTTGTCTGAATGCTTTCTTTCTATAGAGTACTTCAGCACAAACAATACATTGTATTATGTTTATGAGCCTTCAACTTCTTACAATTGAAAACCGCTAAAGTGTGTCTTTATTGTAAATTTTATTGAATTATTTTCAGCCATATAACAATTAGTTTTTAACCTTTTGCCTTAATAAAAGTTAGAAAATATTATACTATGTATACTATGTATACTTATAAGTATTGAACTACGTGTGCGTGTAAAATTACGAGAAGGGGCAAGAGCTTCAGACAAATACCCATAGTATCGGGGCAAAACTAATTTCGTAAATCGACCACTTTATTTTAAAATACAGTGATTGTTAAAAGATTAGTATCTATTTCTATATATTATATTTATATGTATAAATTATAAAATCCTTGTTTGGAGTTTGGATATTAAAAAAACAATATTTCCAATAAAACCCTAGCTTTTCCGTGGCTATATAACTAATTAAATAGAATTGATATTCAATATTTAAACTAAAAGTTTATCTGCTCTATACCGCCTATACTAAGCACACCTACATACATATATTTATTAATAATAGACTTTTCCACAGTCGAGAGGGTAATTTTCAGTAAATCTCTAAAAAAAATTTTAATGATGAATTTTCTATATTTCGATAGTTTTATACTCGTACAACACAACCCATTTCAAAATTTTTCTGTTCATAATTCTGGTTACAAAGGCAAACCTATAGTCCATATTGTAGATATTAATTTGAAAATTTTAAATCCAAAATTATATATGGAAATTCAACAAAATTCCTATCACGTACTGCCCATCCCATTTTCGCCATCGTATACAAATATACAATACAAATACACAAAAACATTGCTTTTTAAATTGGAGCACCTTATCGTTCATATCAATACAGAATTTTATTTCATATACCCGCTAGCATCCTCCATTTTAAAGCGAAGTCAATGGAATATTGGCAGACAATAAATTGGTTTCATATACAGTGGTCCCTTGATATTCGCGGAGATTCGCGGAGGTACGTTCCCAAAGAAAAAAACCGCGAATTACATTTTTTTCTCTTAAAATCGAACTTTGAAAGCTATACGTTTAACTCTCGACTGGGTGGTTGGATTTTGTAAATTTTAGTGCCGAATGAAAGATTGAAAATTTCTTGTTTAGTTTTTAATTTTTATTTTCTTCAGAGAATTCTCGACATTAATCAAAAATTACCATTGATCTGAAATATATTCCATTCATATATAAATTTGATTCTATACACTCCGAGAAATAGTTATAGTTATATTTCACTATTTCGTAACTATTTTGATAGTTACTCCGTTTTTTTTTTCGTAGATAACTATTTTACTATTGTGAGCGTTTGATTTATATGGCGTTTGCTTTAGGTAACTATTAAAAA
>JANTOP010025071.1:0-12544 GCA_027564815.1 Symmerus nobilis | reverse complement strand
CCCCCCCCCCGAACAAAAATTTTCTTCCGTCGACGACAAAGGGTTAACCAAACTACATTTCGTGTTGCATATCATCGGATAGTCATGGATGACGAAACCTTCTTCATCGATGGGGGATGGAGGGTTACTACACCACATTGTTATGTATTTTTATTATTAAAACGCGATAGGTTCATTGCAATCCATTTATTCAATATAATACATTTTATCCTATCAAATTACCCCATAACCCCATAGCCCCATAACCCCCATGGGGCTGCGAGGGTGGGTTTCGGAGTTTTGTCGACGTTAACAGACATACCACGCTTTCTTTTATTATATATATTGATTATTGAAACACTATGTAGACAATTAAAAACTACATTTTTAATTTACGAATTTATGACCGTAGACTGTAAAGCCATCGACTGCATATACTTCTCTTTACAATCAGTGTCATTTTATAAAAAATGAGTCGAAGCAACTGGTTTGGCTACTATAAATGAGACGAAATTTAATGCAATAAAATAATTTAACTTAATTAATTAATTTATTTTTAACCCGCTTAAAACCATTTCGATGTAATAAAAGAATTAAAAATACCAATGTCTGATCTACCAGATCTACCTACCCTCTACAATAATATCAAAAATTTAATTTATCTAAAATTATTTGACTTACCTAGTTGATCTAATTTCATTCCAATAATTTCAATCATGTTATTTATATTTTCAGTTCCGTCGTATGGTGGCTGATATTCTTACAAAACCGGAACAGGACGACTTCTACTTGATACGATGGCTAAATGGTAAGAAAAATTGAGATAATTTTAATTACATTGAAATTTCAAAATCAAATTTAAATGTTTGGCATAGAACCTACCTGTCTATAACATCCCTAATTTAATTCAGAAATCATTTTAACATTACTTACTTAGCTCGAAATTGGAATGCAGAAGCAGCCGAAAAAATGTTACGCGAATCGATGAAATATCGTGAACGATGGGGAATTGATAATATTGAAAGTTGGAATTGTCCACAAGTACTAAAAGATAATGTACCAGTTGGTATAAGTGGTTACGATAAGGAAGGATCGCCAAGTAATAATTTTAAATTATTTCAATTTCAAATTTAATATCAACTTATTGTAGTTATCATTATACCATTTGCTGGACTGGATATGTGGGGTATACTACACACCGTATCCCGGGTCGATTTCCTCCAAATGGTTATTCTCATTTTGGAACGGTACATGAAAATTTCGTTTGAACAAAGTAAATTGCATGGACCGCAAGCCAGACAATTCATTGTCCTGTTCGATATGGAAGGATTCAACATGAAACAGTATATATGGCGACCGGGCGGTGAAGCTATCATTATGATGATCAGAAATTACGAAGCTAATTATCCGGAAATATTAAAAAGTTGTTATATTATTAATGGTAAGCAAATCAATAATTAATAATCATTTATCTTTAAAATTATATTTCTTAATTTACAGCGCCAAAAATATTTGCATTCGGATTTAATATTGTAAAGAGATTTCTTAACGAAATTACATTAAGTAAGATTATGATTTATAAAAGTAACTCAAAGAAATGGTTACCTAAACTGTTGGAAGGCGTTGATAAATCGCAGATACCAGAATATTACGGTGGAACATTAACCGATCCGGACGGAAATCCAAAGTGTGAAAAAAAAATTAATTGGGGTGGTAAAATATCGGTCTCCATGTACAGAGATAAAATGAATGGTTTATTGAAATCGGAAAGTTTAAATGATACAGTTATGCAAGAATGATTAAATTGCAGTATAAGACAATGGAAACCGGTTCCTTTTAAAATTAAATTTTTAAGAAACTAGTCAGAACAAATCATTTAAATTATTTATATCATGTCGTACAAGTACGGAAAATACATGTAAAATAATATTAAATTAAATTGTCATACTTCCATCAAACTATTAAATATTAGTAATTAAATTTCAGATTCAGATTTATTTTATTTTCTATTAGTAATATATTTTTATTAGCAATAATTCGAGTAATTTGAGCTGGCTTATGCATAGTACTAAATCTTGAGATCTGGTGGGAAAGATGAGGCATTCGGAAAATTAAATATTTTTATGATCTGATTTCTTATGGGGCAACTCTTTTTAAAATGAGGCTAGTCAAAAAATCATATTAGACGTATATGATAATTTCGAACCGGTTAAATGTATTAACATTTCGAACTCATTCTTCCTTACAATAATGTAATCTAACAATAAACTTTGACATTAAATTTGACTAATAAATAACTAGTAAGTAGATTAATTAATAATTAAGTAGATAAAATTCAGAATAGACGGGGAACGTGGACTAAAATATGCCGTTATCGATGATGCTGCTTTTATAGAGTAAAAATTTACTTTCTGCCCATTTTGAACACAACTTAAAGGTCCGCAATTTATTTCTATGCGCTATATATTTCCTTGGCTTACAAGTTGATTGAGATAAATCATTTACTACTGTAATCATTACCCATAACTATTGAATTGCTTTTAAAAAAAATAGAGCAGATTTGACCACGATCAAATTAATCTAGAATAATATATTTATTTTTACAAAATTCTAAATGAAGGCGAACAAATTTTAATTCTATTAATATTTATTTAAAATTACACGTTATATATATAATTTATGTACGACGATAATTCTATTCTATTATTAATCCTTAATCGATTAAAATATAAATTTTTTTTATACCTTTAACTTATGTTCTAAACAAGATGCATTAAAAATAAATTTTTCTAAATGAAGGAGTTGAAAAAAGAAAATATATTATGCGAAGTTATTTAAATAAATTCAAATAATACCGAACTCAAATAAAACATTTGTAATGTCAGGTACCTTTTGATTCATTTATAATCAAACAAATGAAGGTAAAATTATATGAATTCGATTGAATTTATATGAAAATTTAT
This sequence comes from Symmerus nobilis, assembly GCA_027564815.1. Taxonomy (NCBI): domain Eukaryota; kingdom Metazoa; phylum Arthropoda; class Insecta; order Diptera; family Mycetophilidae; genus Symmerus; species Symmerus nobilis. The sequence continues at coordinate 9,602 of JANTOP010025071.1, read as the reverse complement.
ATAATTAAAAATATTAAAATACGGATATTATATGCTTGTATGTCATAAATTAAAAATTAATTGTTTTGATTATTTCTATTTAGATACTTTTGAATTAAAATTAATTTAATTCTTAAAATTGTTTGGTTTTATTTATCTCACAAAATAATTATATAAAAAAAGGCAAAAAATATCTTTTTATGTGAATTTTCAAACACACATAACAATATTTAACGATTTTAATAGTTATATATTTATTTATTAAAATTCAAATTCGGTATCTTATATACTCTTCAACTAACGATAATTTTTATAAAAATTTGTTTTATTATATAGTTATTTCATTTATCTCTAAATTTGAGATATAATTTATTCAAATTACCTTAAATTTGTAGTCCTACCACTTCCTCTTACTTAAATATAATTTGAATTTATCGATACATTCGGTGGAGGTCCAATGATTAATAAGAGTTTGTTTCTCAGCTGTTAGTGCCCCATCTAATTGCTGTGAATGCCTCAAGTTCAATGATTTTTTAATCGAAAGTAGAGACTAAAATGATAAAATATAAAACCAAAATTTCCGGATAAGAAAAATCTCCCGTGGTACCTGTTCTGAAAACGACGCCAACTTTTCCAATTCCAATACAATTTCATCGGAAAATTTTTCTGGACTGGTAATTTTAGTTAATAGACCGAACCGTAATGCGTCTGGAGCAGATATTGTATAGCCCATCATCAATAAATTATTTTTCTAAGAGATAATTTCCATAAATAAAAGATAATAAATTTCATTAAATTAATTTTTAATCACCAGTGATCCGGAAATTTTATGTGAACTTTCCCATATAGCGCATCCTTCCGGTATTTGTCCGATTCGCATGTAATTTGTTTCAAACGTTGCTTTATCGGTGGCAATAACGAAATCAAATAACGGTAGCATGGTTACACCAATTCCCATTGTTTTACCACGAACGCCTGCTATCAAGGGTTTGGGGCATGTAGACATTGCTTGGAAGAGGTTTCTGAAACATATAAAATAACTAAACTTAGGACTGCAACTCAAACGAATTTGTGCAAAATTAGAAGACTTTCGATTTTCTGAAGAGTTGAATTGTTCACAATTGCTCATCATAGTATCGATTTATTTCAGAGATATTAGAATTACAAAAATCCGTACAAAAGTGTTATTAATTACTGTATATACCATTTAATGAATTTTAACATATCCTGCCCCTGTCACAGACTATTTACTTGTAAAAGGCTTTTAATGCAATATTTTAGAATCTTAAATCTACAATTTTAAAATCTTTATGATTGAGATTAATTAAAAATCAATTGATTAATCAGGTTCTTGCAAGTTCTTGCTACCTAAACTATTCAGATGTCCAACATTCAACCATAAACCCTAGTGCTTTTATATCATTGAGACTAGACCAAATCTGAAAAGTCAGTAATGTCCAGAGAGCCGACAAAACTCCAAAAAGGACAAATTGTTAGCAACAATTAGAATAGTTGGTTGGCAAGCAAGTCAGAAAATAGTCGAGAAAATGTCTAAAGCTTTTAAATATACTAATGAATAAGAGTGCAAAATTTGAATCACGTGTGTTGAGGGGTTCCTGAGAAAAAGGTACCGAAAGTTGGAAAAACATAGGTTTTCAGTACGAACAAAAAACTAAAAAGTTAATTTTTTATTGTTTGTGTGTTTTCGTTGATTTGTTGCTCGACATACCCTACTTTGCACTGAATTTTGAAGCACTTCCGCTTATCCGTAAAATTATGTGGAATATGTCGTTCTGAGCAGAAATGAGTGTAGAATAATAATATGAAAAAAAAATCATTTAGCTTTCATATTTGCCCGCACCGACCTCCTTAAATGAAATTTTAAATTGTCGCAGGAAGCTCGTCAAAACCATTATAATCTCCAAGAGAGCTTTAAGTATGGAATTTAATTTTTTACATTTTAGTATCAATTTTCTATCCATAAATCGGTCCTTTAACGATAATTGAAATTTTCTCTTTGAAAAACTTCAAAGCCCCGGAAGCTCATCGAAAGTTCATTAAAAACAGGGAGATAGAGAAGAAAATTTGACACTAAAATTACTCACTAACTTCCCCCATCGGATTTAATATAATTCAGTTTCTTTCATTGCATTTTTTGTAAATATATGAAGGGGTACCGGAAAATAATCACTTATTTTTATAAAATTTAAACAAAATTCCCTTCCCCCTTCATCCCCCTAAAAACAACCGTTTTTTATGCCGTTTATTTTGAAAAAAAAAATTAATTAAAATTAAAAACTAACTGAAAATCATGGAATGGTATAGTTTGGATTTTTAAGGTATCCTGAGTATTTAGATAGGATTTGTAAAGTGTTTTGAGAACCTGTGAGAATATACCTAACAAACCGATAGTTTGTTAAGATCTTAAGGATATTGCAGTTGAATTAGGTATATCAAATTCTGCCCTGGAAATTTTACATCATTTTCACAGCTTATTGACCTTGTATAAGAAAACCAAATTACTTTAAGTGGTCTTCTCACATTAGATGCTAAAAAAAAGTGCTATCTTCATGAATTTTTTTGATAGGTCTATATTATAGATATTAATATAATATAAAAGTTTTTCCACTTAATAAATACACTTTCGAAGTACTTAAAAAAATTGTTTTGTTAATTTAAAAGTCACTATTTATTTATAGACGGAAATGGCAGTACGAGAGGAGGTAACTTTGGCATGGAAAGGCTATAGGCTCCGCCGATCTTCATAAAATTTTAGTATAATACTTTCGAAAAATGTAAAAAGAAAAAAATCCGATATTTTGAAAATTGTAAAGTGAGAAGACTCCTTAAGTGAAAGTTTTAAAAACACGATAGTCAAACATTTAACAAGTTTGGAATTAAATTTCGAGGAATATTGTGCGAAGTAAGTTTTTCTGTGCTAACGGAATTAAGAAATAAAAGGAGAAATAGTATAATTTTAGGTTGCAGCAACATTAAGCCAAGAATAGATACATTAGTAGCAGCCGTAGCAGCCAAATAGGGTCATTGCAGTCGTTCACTTTTTTTTATAATTATATAAATAAAAGCTAATAAAAACTTATTGTTGTCGAAATTAATGTTTTATTTTTACAATTTACATATTTAAAATTTGACTGGGGTACTTAAAAATCATATAAATATGTAAAGGGTACTTCCCCCAAAAAGTTTGAGAAACACTGATTAGATGCACATAAAAAATGTGCACCGGTTAAAGTCCAATCGAATTCGATATTAGCTAGAATATATTATCCGCGTAACTGTCAGGAAAATTGGGAAAACAATAATTCTGAAATTTAGGGATTCGGAAATTTCCGAATACGAAAAATAATGAGTAAAATAGGATAAGTTGAAACGAAACTGAGGAAGATTATAAGAAAAAAAGGTCAGAAAAACGCATAAAAAGGTTGGAAAAGTCAATTATATATCAGAAAAATTTTATAAAGTAACCGAAAATTAGGTAAAAGTCAGGAGTCTGGAAAAAAAATGGGAACAAGTCGATTAAATTTACAGTTATAACAATCGAAAAATGGGCTGAAAAAGTTGGAAACAGAAAGAAATCGGCACGTGTCACGGAACATGTCGTGACTCGTGACAAAGTCAAGAAAGCCCAGATAGAAGTCTGGACAAATCTGTAGAAAACGGGAAAAGCCAGGATATTTCGACGATGTCGACCTTTTCCCGAGTTTGTCACATATTTGTAGTCCCTTTTTCATGACTTTCCAAGACTCGTTTAAAACTTCTCCGTCATTTCTGAACATGTGTCTTTTTTAATAAACTTTCCTCGTATTTGTACGACTTTACCCGGATTAATTTACTCTTCCCATATAAATTCCGAATTTTACTAAGTTTTTAGACATTTTTTTACGATTTTTCCACCTATCCTAACTGTTTTTTATTTTTAATAATTCCTGACCTTTCCATCATTTTTCTTTTTCACAATTTGAGACATACAAATACATGCAATCTCAATTTTCGTATCATAATTCCTAAAATATAACCGGTGACTACCAAATTCTTTTTATCAATCAGGTCTAAGAGAACATATTTCATGCTCAAGGACCCACAAACTCATCTGTTATGAATTATTTTCGATTGGCCACTATATCGTCAATTGTTGATATTTTCATATGAAAGTTTGAAAATCTGGACAATCAGATAGTGACTAAGAGCCCCCATACACCTACAAACTTACTTGACAAACTTGCTTGATGGCTTGATGGTTTGATGGCTTGACCGAGGCCACAGACGGTCAAACTACAATATTTGTCAAGCCATCAGTCGACAAATTACCTTTCTGACAAAATCAAATTCGTCAAACTTTACATAAAGCCATCCAACCCACAAACTTCATCCATACACCATCAAACTTATTTGTCACAAGCCAAGTTTGTACGTGTATGGGGGCTCTAAGAAATCTTTATTTGCTGTACAACCTGAAATATTTACACGTCTTGATTTTTTTAGCTTTGACGTATTGTAGTAATTGTAGAATTGAATGGCCTGAATCGCTCCCAAACCCAATCGCCCAAATCGCAAGTAGAACCTCGTTTATCCGAGGTAATGTGGGGAGGAGGTACCTCGGTTAATTGAAAACTCGAATAACACGGATGAAAAATTCTAAAATGGCAATGTTTTTTCATTGATTGTAGAAGGCCAACTGTTAATTTTTAGCTCGCAACCGAAGAGCACACAAAACGTGTTAAACAACCAATTAATGCAGACTGTTCGGACAAGTTCCTTGCCTCGGATAACACGAAAGCTCGGTTGATCGAGGGCCGGATAAACGAGGTTCTTCTGTACCATTTAAACCTTTTCGAATTAAAAAAAAGCCTCAAGGTGAATATGAAAATTATTTGTTGTGTGGAAGACGAATCTATACAAATAATAAGACGCTAAACCAAATTTCTCGACAATACACAGACCAACTTGTGTAATAGAATGAGTCTCAAATGACTCCTGATCTAGTAGACAGACTTATAAATTAAAGATATTCAGTCAAAAAAAAGCTCAATTAAGAAAAATTGTTCGTTAAAACTACCCAAAAATTGTTGTAAAAAATGAGAAGGCGTCCGCCAACACAAATACTGACACAGCATCAAATCGGACAACTACCCGATGTTGAAGAAATCATATCGAATTGTAAGCAAATTTTACAATCGTCAGCTGAAACACGAGCCGCATACTACAAAGTGCAGCAGGAATATTTAGATTGGAAGAATCGTCGAAGTAAGATGCTTCGTAGATCCGGCCATACCGATTCCCTAACAAATAAATCATAATTATTACCGAACGCATTCGGCTAATTCTGTAGCAGCTTTCTTCTGTTTATCGGCTGTCGGTTGAATTAATGTTGTAAAATCTATCCCATTGCTAAATGATGATTCGGTTGATGTTATAAGAATTGCATTACATTCGTCATTTTGTTCACAAAATTCTAGTGCAAGAACAAGTTCCTTCAGCAGCTACAAATTAAAATATAACAAAATTATATATAAATCATGATTATAATTAATTTCGTCACATTATAAACCTCATTTCATTTATAGTATAAGAGACGTGTACAATTCATACTTACATTAATCGTAAATACGTTTTGTAATTTACCAGTTGACAATGGCTTCAAAACAATTTGTACCGAACGTTTATGTTCAATTAAATCAATTTCACTGAAACTATGATCTTCAACTGGTTCTGGTTCAACCACTTTAATCGTTTGTTTCCTCGGTGTTTTTTTCTGTTTGATATCTTCAGCAACTGGTGACTCTGGTAGAATGGTACTTCGGACTGACCGTCTCCCTAATGTTGGTGGAGATGTTTTGTCAACTGATGGTTTCGGATCGTTCGATGATTTCGCCGGTGATACCAATGCCGGCTTAATCATATCATGAATTAAAGTCAACGGTTCCGATTTCCCGGACGGTATTTTCTTTGCTGTGGGTTTAGCAAATTCAAATGGAGATTTAGTGGTGGATCGTGGCGTCCGATTTGGTTTCTTCACCGAAATTTTAACGGTTTTTGGTTCACCACCATCCACATTCGAATTGGCCGTCTTCTTTTCGGCCGATCCATCAGTTAGCGATGTATTGTTATCAACACTCTGACGACCGTGACTGGTCGTACTTGAATACGAACTATTCGATCGTCGACGGATTATCATTGAATCTTCACCGCGATTTGCGTAGATAAAACCCCACGAATCCATTGCTTGTGATTTACCGGCAGTTCGACGTTTTGTCGTCTCCCTTTTTGCCGGTGTTTGTTTATGTACCGGCGATTTGGGTGTTCGGGATTTTAATGCGGTTAAAACTGGTGATAATTTCGATCTGGGCGATGGTGTTTGGGGGGTAACGGTAACGGAAGAAATTATATTAATATCCAATGAGTTTGCGGGCGTTTCTTTTTTAGTTGCATTTCCGTTCTCTAAACTACATTCGTTCAATGAATTTAGCATATTTGCGGCACCCTCATCCCGTAACAATCGATCGATTTCTGATAATTTCTTACGTTTCGGCGGTGTCACCGAACGTTCCTGTTTAATTTCCAACACTTTCGGTTCGACTTTTCGTTTCGGTGGGGTATTATGTACGACCGGTGTTGATGGTCCACTGGAAACAAGGCTTGCATACGATATGGCTGTTTCCGGTAAATCTGGATCCCAAATGATTTTCTTTTTGATAATCCGTGAACGTTTCGATAACGTTTGCTGTTCATCCGTAACAACCGGATCAACCGGTTTCCGTTTCACCTTAACATCAACATTTGAACCGTTATTGGTCGCTTTGACACGCTTTGATATTGATATCGCTGGCGATAATATTAATTCGTCATCCTTCGATTCGCTATCACTCCAATCGTCCACTAACGAGCTGACCAAATCGGAAGCACGAACCGGACCTTTAGCCATCATCTCGTTTATGATCTTTGGCTGGACTAATCCTTTAATCAATCTTGTACCAACTTTACGACCGCGACGAACCTTTGGCAATGAATTGATTTGGGCCAAAGCCAATTCTTGTTCGGACGGTTTTACCGCATTGGATTCATCGTCTTGTAGGATTGCAAGTAATTCCTTGCGAGCGGAAACCTCTTCGATATCATTTTTAGGCTTTGGCAGAGGATTTTTTACCGGTCTGCCAACACTTGTACCGGCCGTTGAATCCGGAGATTTTTGTGGGATTTTTGGAATCCGTTTCCGCATCGGTTTGGCCTCAGTTGATATTGTCAATTTACTGATAATCTCCTTTTCGATTTCTTTTGGTGTCAATTTAGTGGGTTGGGTTCCTTTTGCGGGACGACCTCTCTTCTTTGTCTCTAAACGCTCCAATTGATTTCGAGCTAATTCATATTCTGTATCGGGAACTATAATCGGTTCGTAGTACTCCTGGATTTCTACTTCATCTGGTTGTTCATCAACCTGGTTCGCATCGAGATTATCTAAAACAAAAAAAAATCGAATCGGGTGGTTGATTAGATTAAAAATTTACATCCTTGAAATATATTTACTTACCAGCTGTTTGCTGGATATTTTCCTGTACAACTTCCCGGGGAATCGGTTCCATTACATGTAAAACTTTCATGTTTTCATCATCACTCAATACCGTTTCTGCTACATCAACTTTCACTGGTGTCGTTGTGATACGTCCATCTGCCCCCTCGATTATCTCTACTTCCTGTACATAAACTTCTGTTACTGAATCATTGTGCTCCTTCTCATCGATATGTTCAACTAAAACAGACGTTTCCTCAACATCCTTATCCAGTTCATCGTTTATTTGTTCGTCACGCTGTCCGGTAACATTTGATGCATCCAATAATTTTGAACATTCGGTTATAATATCGTGTTCAATTAACTCCTCGACTGGCATCTTTTTCGTTCCCGAATCGTCACCTAACGCTACTTGAATGTGCTTTTTATGCTGGTCTACGGTCGCTTCCGTACCAACCATTAGCTCGTCAATTGAATTTGTTAAATCGGTGTCGTCGATTGCTTGAACAATCGCTTCGGTGGCAGCAATCTCTTCGGCCATTGTGAAATATTATTCTGTGAAAGAAATTGGTATGAAAAGAAAGTATCCAAACTAAATTTATTTTTAATGTCGTCGGTATGACATTCGTTCGTTAATGAATGGGTTAATTAACCGTTCGTATAGTCTAGACATATGATAATAGATATAGCTACGTACTCGCAGGTATTTTTTTTTTTGTCGTTAAATTCAACCCGTTTTGCTTTTCTTCTTGCAACTGAAATACCAGCGATAACCAAGTCCAGTGACTTTGTTATTTTATAAGTTTGGACAGTTGAACAACAACGGTAGTACAAAAAGTTCCGTTATCAGAAAAGGCCAACCTAATTACCTAAACGCTTTAAAAAAAAAATACACGATTTGAACCAACCAGCGGGGCGGGAAGCAGTATACGTCAAATTAAAATTATAATCCCGCTAAAATTTCGATAATTGTAGAAAAAGCATCGACTAGATTTGGTAAATTTGAATTACTACGAAATGAATTTTCCAATTGGTTTCGCTTCGCATGTTTTTTCAGCGATTTATGAAAAGTCCGCCATCATTGAATTTTAACTGAAGCCTTCCTTCATTTTGGTTTTCGAATCTTCCCCATACAAATTTCACTACTCACATGACGAGTTTCAAGTTTATTTAAATTAAACATTTCATTTCGCATTATCATTAATATATTTCGTGAAATTAGAATAATTTACCTTCTATAATTTTATCGAATGACTTGTATCGGAAAATTCTTCACACCACGATTTTAAAAACATTCAACAAACTTATCAGCAACAGCCATAGACTTTAAATGTATAGCAGACATGCCATATGATAAATTTGTCATTGAGCGGCTGTCAAATTCTGTTGATTATTAAAAAAAAATCCACCATATTGCTTTTGCAAAAGATGAATAACAAAAAGAAAGCACCTTCCTTGGACACCCTTTGGATAAAATTTTTAACTAAAAGTGGCCATGTTGATTTGTAGAAATTCACATGAATTTATCGTATGGGGAAGTCTATATATATCAGAAAGTCTATGAGCAAAGCTGAGTTTTTAACGATGAGATTGGCACGTGCTGTCAAAATATCCCTCCCTTGTTTGTTGTTGGGTGTTGCAGTTTGACCGAGAATTTGAAATTTTTAAGCTGGTTTTTGGTTTGAATAGTTTTTTAAAAATTGTAAATCCTCTAGGATTGGATTTAAAGGTTAATTCAGGTAATTTAAGGAGATAATTTGGTTCCATCAGTAACTAATATGACCTGTAAGTCTTTCTAAGCGTTTTTTTTTCTTTCATAATTCTGCAGTTCTTTATTACCATTTACAAAAATAACACTGTAATCCCTTTTTTTAGACACGAGTTTCATCTTGCAAAGTATCCGGAATGGTAAGTAGGAAAAACACATAGAAACAATACAAGGCATTTTTCTGCCGCACTAACAAACTGTTTTGTGCAACCAACCCGATAAATAATTATTGAGCACGGAGAATGTAAGTCGGTCGCATTCCTTACTATATGTTGCCATATCAGAAGCCGAACGGTTTAGTTCAGCGGCGGTACTACAATTGCGCGGGAC
>JANTOP010025060.1:0-12546 GCA_027564815.1 Symmerus nobilis | reverse complement strand
TGTAGAATAAAGTAGCAACGGTGCATATAGGTACCGGTACCTAATACAATGTAACGAGTACTTATAGTTAAATGGATGTGATCAAGATATAGTTAAATGGATCCGAAAATTAACTAAACTTTGCATCTCTAGTATAGAAGAGGCGGGAAAAAGTCGTTAAAATATAATAAATTAATTTAAAGTAAAAACGATATCATATGAATTAATGTAAATCTTAAATGTAAAGCTTTATTAGATTTATAAATTTTCCACAGAGCTTTTTCTCGAAAATTTGACATTTCATTTAAATTTAACTGTAATTAATAATTAACAATTTAATGTAAAATTGGTTCGGGAATGAAAAAAATGGCATTTTAATTAAAAGCTGCTGATAAGCACTATGAAATTTTGTGGAGCTTTTAACAAAAAATTTAAGATTTCGTTAACATCAAATTATTGAAAAAGAAAATCGATTACAACACGTATTTATTTAATTCTGAAATGTAAAGCTTTATTGGAGATTTTAATTTCCCACAGAGCTTTTTAACGAAAGTTTCCAATTTCATTTCAATTTATTTATCAGATAAAATAAATTTAATAAAGACGAAAACAATATTTTAATTAAAAGCTTTGGATAAGCTTTGGAAAGTTTCTTAAAGCTCTTTTCAGACAATTTTAAATTTCAACGACATTAAATTATTGCGATAGAAAATAGATTTTAAAACGTATAACTTAAACATGATTTCATTACAAAGCTTTTAAACGAAAATTTCGGAATTAAATTTGGAATAAAAATAATAATAATAAATTCCATTCCGACTTAATTAATATTTAAGATAAGCTTTTGTAATTCTCTTAAAGCTTTTTTCAGAAAGTTTTAAATTTCAATGACGTTAAATTTTTCGGATAGAAAATAGATTTCAAACATAACTTTAAAACCGAAATTTAGGGCTTTTTTAGCGCGCAACAAATTCGTAATTTTCATATACATTATTTTTTAATATTTTTGATTGTCTGCTCTCCCTTTTATGTTATAAATCATGAAAATCAACGCGTAGGTAATTTAAACCGTGGGTGTCCAACACGCGGGTCATAGGTTCGCCGTCACTGGCCTATATGGTCATCTTACAGTCCGAAATAAATATAAATCTTCTTCAGATAAATCTATGACAGTTGGAAATTACTTTAATTACTTTACTTACGAGAGGTCGTATACTTTGGGACAAAACTGAATTGACTGTTTCGTTAAGTAGGCTGGTTGGGAATTATTTAATATTGTTTGGACTTTAAGGATTAAGCAATATAGAAGCCATAGTATCCGGAATTTAATTAGAATATAATTCCTACCTAGCTTTGTAAAAATTTTCAAACTTTACGGGATGGTAGCGATCCCTAAAATTGAGTTCAAAATTCCCAAACAATTGACAGTAATTCATTTTAATAGAGTAGATCAAAATGGCAGGGTGCCCGAAAGGAAATCAAGAAAACAATGTTTTCCCTAATTTAAGGACCACCCTAATACACAATATACATGTTTTATTATCATTGCATTCTGTACTATGTAAGTTGTTTATCGTATCTATATTGTAATAGGTATTTAGATGTTTCGATGCATTAAGTAAGTATTTATCGAACCAGCTGGTTGTATGGTATAATGCACCATATTTCATTATCTGGTGTACCAGTCAAAACAACCTTATAAATTAATGTAGTTAATTTTATGTGTTGATTTTATAGCTTAGTGTTTAGATCAGGGATGCACAGCGCCTAACACATAGGGGTATTTCATTCCCCCATATAAAAATGAAATTTATTAAAATTAACATGGGAATTAGAGAAAACCGCAAGAAGATCAAAAAAATAAATCATTAATAGTTTAATTCATTTTTAACAATAGATTTGTAACATTGAAAAATAAAACCATACAAGAAATCATAAGAATTTAACGGGAATATAGAAAATATAAAATAGATCGTAAAAATAATTTTTTTGCTTTTCCATTTTATGGCTTAAAGAACAATGGAAAAGCAAAATGAAACCCAGGAACAATATTTCAAAATATATTTGCTTACTCCTAAAATTATTTTACGTGTGCATCCCTGGTTTAGATGATACAGATGATGTTTAGATTTAGATTACGTTGGTATCACCAGCGTTGAATGGTGTTACTTACTATCTACCTTATAATACTTATCATATATTTTAAAGCTATATTTTAAAATTATATTATTACTAAACTAATACTAAATGATTAATAATAATAAAATGTATTATGATTTAATTTCAGTATATTGTACGTGGTAACAGGTTCCAACGAACAAATACTTTACACAATTTTCACAATCTTCCTACTATTCATTATGGACGTGACATTATTTGGTAATCGTTAATATCCATTTAATATGGATTTACATTTATTATTATTATCCAATCACAAATAATTCGTATTTAATAAAAAAAAAAAACAGGTACCGGAAATTGATAAGATGTTTCCAATGTAAAAAGTCTCCACCCATAAAATCACTTAATTGAAAATGGGAGCGAGGCTGCAGGTGTGTACCATTTTTCATACCAAAAACTGTTCCTTCAGCAACTTATCCCTATATTTTGAAAAACTTTTCAAATTAATGTACATTAAATAAATAAATAAATAAAAAAAAATATATATTGGCGTGAAAAATGCCCTTCTTATATTTTAAGCCCATTTCATTAAAGACATATAAATTATGTCATCCATTCCAATGATTGTATAAACGTTATATCTCGCCACCAAAAACACCTTCACAAATTGTAGGCAGGTAGACGTACTATAGATATATCGAACTATCTACAGAGGTAGACGGGACATTAGAGTCCAATTCTATCTACTGAAATTTCAAAATTTCAAATTTAACTGGGAACTCATAACCATTGACTTTTCATTTATACACAAAGTAATTTTAATATACTGCCCACCTCTGTCTATACAAATTAATTTATAGAAATGGCACAGCATATTGAATTCTCAAACTCTTAGAAGAAGTCCCGATTTACACCTCAAGGGTAAAACGGTGTGGTCGTAATTTTTTCTTCTTCTTCTGCTTAAACAACCCGTCCAAATCAGTAAGGTTCTCTTGTAAGGAGTACAAATAGAAATAATAATAAAGTAAAATAATAAAAAAAAATAGGGAAAAGGACGAAAAAACGACGATTTCGATTCCAACCAATTTATTTGAAATGATTGTTTTGGAACGGTGTGTGGGACGCATGACACACCGCACAAACATCTTGTTAAATTATACCTTAAGCAATTCGTTTTTAGTGCCTTTTTCAAAGGTTTTCCTAAACAGCTATCTGTCAATTTATGTTGCGGCAGATTATAACAAGTTCCAGCGGGTACACCTATAATTCTAAAAATCATTGGAAAAGACAAGGCCGATATCTGAATAGAAAACTTTGAGCTTTCTTTGTGCATACCATGAATTGAGGAAGCATTTAGTGAAAATTTCATATTTTATCTAAATTTAATGAATTGAATAAAAATTGAATTCCAAATTATATAAAATGCCATTTTAATTTTAAGCTTTCGAAAAGCTTTCAAGATTTTTAAGCTTTATTTTAGAAAAAGTTCACAGTTTGTTTAAGGGTCGTTACCTGGATATAAAATAGATTTTTAAACGACAAAAATTAAGTATGAAACCCAGAGCTTTCGTTGAGCTTTTAATAGATTCGATAAGCTTCCGCGAAAATCCCATAATTCATTTAAATTTAATGAATCAGATAAAAATTCAACTTCAAATTATATAAAAGAGCGTTAAAATTTTAAGCTTTCAATGAGCTTTTGAGATTTTCAAATCTATCTTGTTGGGAAAATTTAAAATTTCGTTTAAAGATCGTTATTTGAAAACGTAAAAATAAGATTCGGAATATAAAGTTTTCTGGGAGCTTTAAGTTTTGCAGAGCTTTTGTATGAAATGTTTAGTTATATTTTTCCCCAACTAATTTATAATCATCCTGCATCATTACATTTTTTTGGACCCGAAGAAAATTATCGGGAAATCCGAATCAAATGTTGCGAGGTCTGATATTAAAATTTCTCGGTGCAAGTCTATGAATATTTGATTTTTCTTAGATAAATTTTAACTTTTTCGAAATATTTAATTTTTATATTTTACCTAACTGTCAAAGCAACTTTTGCGTTTTTACATTTTTTTTTCGGACGATGAAAATATTCGATATACATTCTAGTAATAGCACGGAGTAAGCAAACGCGTATGATATTGGCTGCAACATTTTGTTATGGGGTGTTCTGATTGGACGTCTGTCTGCAAGATATTAAATTAAATTAAATGTAATAGATTAATTATAAACAGGATAAACTTACCTCCCATCAGTTCTAAGCTCTTCACCAAGTATATCCACATATCATATCTGATAAAATCGTTTTTACACAACTTTTTAATGTCTCATACTTTTTAAAATTCCTGAAATATCTAATGCTATTTGGTATCTCACAAAGATATTTTTAAAACGTTTAAGATACCGAATAATTGGAGATGTCTAGTGTCTTTAATAAGCTTAATATCTACTTACATAATAACTATATTCCACGTAAATCGAAGGCTAGATATATAAGCGAAGAAAATTCTATACTAAATGTTATGTTAATGAAATCTAATTTTCTCCTGTTTTAAGTAAATCGATTACGATGGTTATCGATCTATATAGCTAATAATTATGTTCGTATACTGTCAAAGAAAGGATCGATAAGACAGTCAACTTCAACCACAAAAGTGGGTACTTAACAAAAATCGATACCCTTATTTATGGGTATATATTAAGTGGCCATTACATACTTTCGGCAGATTTTGAATTGGCTATGATATAACAGACGTATATGTTATACGTTTAACGAACTTCTTTTGAAGGAGGTAATATTAGCTTCACCAATCTCTCAATCTCAATATATAGATATATCCTTTCTCTATACTCCTTTTCATTTCCATATATTCCAAACAATATTCATTAATCTGAAAGTCTAACTAATAAAATGGTCATAGTCTTTAGTCGCACATAAAGAAAATAAATAAAAATGTAAGATTTGTCTATTATCTAGCTCTGATATGATGGAAAAAGTTAAACACAGAAATTGGGATATAACATTAAATAAATGCGAAATAATCGTTATAAAGCTATACCATTTCTTTTCTATTTATTATACACATTTTAAGACTTTATTTTTATTTAAAAGATTAAGAGAAAAATCCGTTCTATATTTAGGATTTATCCGTAACTATAGAATTATGTAAAGTACATACAGAATAGTAATATATTATAGATAAAAAAAGAATATATATACACTCAGGATTTATCTATCTGAAAAAACAACCCTTACTACTTTGTGTCCTTACAAATAAAAAAAAGCCATCCTGCGACAAGTTGGGTATATCAAAGAAAAATAAACCCGAAACAGAATAAGCTGATAAAAAGTTTAGTTTATAAAAATTTCAACAATTTATTAAAATAATTGCCAAATTAATTTTAGATAATCTCTCTACTTATTTACCCTAACCATATCGGACAGATAAATTTTTAAATTTCAAAAGGATTATTTACGGATATATATTAACCTCCTACCCCATTGACCTATATGCACCCCCTGTTATAAATATCTTATTGATATAACGTTTTTCTGATTTGATTTTCCATCTTTAATACGAATAAATAAAGAAATTTTATTAGATTCTATCTCTTAAATCCACAAACCAACCCTGATGTATGATATTTTCAAAGCTTCATTTCGGATACGACTATATACTTATAGCCACCAAACAACATACGATGAAGCTTTTAATATCATTTTTTATTTTACGGTATTAAATGTATATATTATATAAGTAAATGTCTATATATATATATATTTATAAAAAGGGATTTTTTGCCTTCCGATTTTATACAAATTTATGGCCTGACACCTTCCTTCCAAAGGGAGCCCCGATATATATACAGTGGGAATTGGTATCCACTGATAAAATAGGAGCAAATAGGAAAAATCGAGAAATGAACATCAACTCCCAGATCCCCTATCCCCTGCTATAAATAGGCCATAAACAAACTAATAACATTATGTTTGTGCAATAAACTTTATTTTTTGGATCACATAAAAATAAAATGTGTGAAAAAAATGGTAGGGAACGAACATATATATGTACCTTCTTTATATATAAGAATCGAGTTATACTACCTAGATGACTAGAGCTAGATCATTGTCAAAATAGGAAATATATTATTTGATATGCAAGAAATGTTCGAGAAAAATTGTCAGTATTTTATTTTAAAATTCATAAAGTAATCAAATAGACCACAATAGTAATAATATACTAAATGAAATCCGGGACGGCAATTATATACCGCTGTACTCGCCGCTGTATATTCGGCCTGGAAATGAGAAGAAGTAACATGCAGTCAGTGGCGTGTAGTCTAAAGCACCATATCCTAATATCCTTTATTTTCCAACCTAATAATTTAAAATCATTGAAATTGAAGATTTAAAATTATCTTAAAACAGGTTTAAGAAACTTATAAAAGCTTACCCAAAGCTTTTAATTAAAATATATATTTAATTTTTTTTTTCAAATCTATTTTATCTCCCAATAAATAAAATTAAGTGAAATAGAAAACTATCGTTAAAAAGCTCCGTGGAAAATTAAAATTTCTACGATAGCTTTAATGAATTGAATTGAATTGAAAGCATATATAGTTTTTTTTTGCCCTTACTTGAAAAATTCATCTATTAGCCTGAAATTTGGAAAAAATATATGCTATCAATGAGCTTTCGAGATTTGTGAATTGAAGAAGATTATTGAAATTTCGTGACAAGACTTGGATAACTGGATAGAAAGTAGATTTTAAAACATTAAAAATGAAGTTCGATACGTAGAGCCTTCGTTGCGCTTTTAATAGTTCGGATAAGCTTTTTGCGAAAATTCCGAACTTCATTTAAATTTAATAAATCGGATAAAAAATTTATTCCCAATTATATAAAATTACATTTTAATTTTAAGCTTTCAATGAGCTTTCGAGACTTTTGAATATTTTTTATTGGGGAAATTTGAAATTTCGATAAAGATTCGGATAGGTTATTTGGATATAAATTTTTCTAAAAGCTTTCGGGGGTAATTTTTAAATTCATAAATCCGATGAAAAGTAAATTCCAAATATATAATATTGTATTTAATAAAAAAGCTTTCGAAAAGCTTTAAGGAATTGAAAGAATTTTCTTTATAACAATTGAAATTTCAATGTAGCATAATTATAAATTAAATTACTTAAAGCTTACATCGAGATTTAGAGATTTTCAAAATCTCCTAGAGCATAATTTCAGTTTTGATTTAAATTTCAGTAATCCGCCGAAAAGTAAATTCCAAATAAATTAAATGAACCTAATTAAAAGCTCTCAGTGAACTTTGGGATGTCAAACTTCGTTTCAATTAATTTATTTCGATGGAAAATAGGTTTCAACACGTATAAAATTATAGCCGAAGATTAAAGCTTTTGCTGTGTTCATCCTATACTTGAAAGTTTTTAAGGGAAAATTTCGGATTTCACTAAAATTTCATTAATCGGATGAAAACTAGATTCCAAGCAAACAAAATAAAATTTGTATTAAAAGCCCTCAGTAAACTTTGGTTATTCTAATAAAGCTTTTTTTTAAGAAAATATGAAATTTCGTTATAGTAAAATTATATGGCAGAGAAATAGGTTTCAAGACGCGTAAAATTAAATTTCAAACTTACAGCTTTCTTTGAGCTTTCCCGATTTTGAAAAAAGCTTTTTATGGAAAATTTTAGATTTCATTCAAATGTAATTAATCGGATGAAAGTGGATTCCAAATAAATAAAATAACATTTTTATTTTATTAAAAGCTCTAGATAAACTTTTGTCATTGTTCACTATCATGAGTGAACTTTTATTATTTTAATTTAAGCTTTTCTGGGAAAATTTCAAACTTCATTTTAGGAAAATTATTTGGCTGTAAAATAGATTGCAATACGCATAAAACTATGTCCGAAAATTAAAGCTTTCTTTGAGCGTTCAAATTCATCAAAAGCTTTTAAGGGCAAAATTCAGATTTTATTTTAAATTTAATTAATCGGATAAAAATGGATCTCAAAATTAATAAAGTAAAGTTTTAATTAAAAGCTTTCGTCAAGTTTTGGAGTTATCAATAAAGCTTCTTTCAGGAAATTTCAAATTTTGTTACAGAAAAATTATTTGGATAGAAAAATTATCTCAAAAACTAAAAGCTTTCTTTCTTTCTTTAATCATTCATTATTTAAATTTCCTTATTCGCCCACAATTTTGGCGTAATAACCAAATAAGTATCGCGGAGCCCCTGAAAGGGTCTCGTAGAACCCTAGGGCTCCGCGGGGCACAGTTTGGGAAACTTTGCCTTAACTAATTTATAAACTTCCTGCATCATTACATTTTTTTGTATCCGAAGAAAACTATCCATAAATCCGGATCATATGTTGCGTAGTCCGATATTCAAATTTCTCAGTGCGAGGTTTTACGGATTTTTAATTTTTGATTTTTGAATTGATAAATTTCAACTTCTCCGAAATATTTAATTTTTGTATTTTTACCTAATTGTCAATGTTACTTTCTACGTTTTTACATTTAATATACCGGCCGAAAAAACTATTATGGAGATGTTGACCGCACGCCACTGCATGCAGTCTATTTTTCGTCATTTTTATCTAAACATTAGCGGCGTTTATTTTCCACAACGTTTACAATATGTCTCCAACTTGTGTTAAAACGAGTAATATTACAATATGTCTCAGACTTGTGACATACTTATAACATTATAACACATTTCATTTTCATCAATAAATTAACGGATAATAATTTACTTATAATATTATTTAATTATTTAATTATAATACATAAAAAAAATTTTAAATTGTCCTCATTGAATTTTTGAAAATCCGTGTATCCTCCCCTGTAAATTGTAACGCTCTCGACAACGAGATTATATTACATCATTTTTAATTATATTTAATTACTTTTTAATTTTAACTAGTAAATGGAAATGTAAAAAGAGAAACAATAAATGAATAAGAATAAACTTAAAATACCTAACACTTTCGTTTGCATGTTTCGTTAAATTCCTTCTTTACTCTCTCGATCATACTTTCAACCGCTTTAATTGTAAGCGATGATCCAGCTTTAGATTGATCTGAAATTATCTAAAGAAAATATTTTAATTTAATTTAATAATAAATATTTGAATTCTTTTAGTAGTTTTAATCAAATTTGGTATTACATTCAACCAAAAAGGAATCATTTGCTTTTGTTTTAAGGAAATTAGAAAATTTATTGGAAATAGCAAATCTTCAATTTTTTTCTTCAGGAAATTAAATGAAATAAGATTATCATAATTGAATTAATTAAATATCAAATCAAAATATAATTAAATTCCTATGGCAGGACGTATCAATTGTTAAACACCTAGTTTCAATATTTTAATATCAGTGCCATTCCAGTGATGCGCTGGATTTTTTTTCAAACCTCCAATCAATACCTCAATTTATTACCAACAACTTCTTGGTACATGCCAAAATTATCGAACGGTAAACAACATTTTGCTAGATTTATTCGTAAACGCCTGATGTAAATGTTAAAAATTGCTAAATAAAATTGATTCAGTATTAAAATACGGAAATTATTTGTCCCTATTATTTCAACAGTCGATTATTATACAATTTAAGAGAATAATTTATTAAAAATACCAATTGAAATTTTTAAGTGTAATTAACTATGTAATTTCACCTTATTCAATTGTGTATCTAATTTATCTGATTCGCTTCGCAATCGTTTCTTAGCCTTTAACTCGCTGTCTTCATTTAATTGCGACATTAATTTTAAATTATATTGTTCGAGTAATAATTTCATTTCCTTATTTTTCAATTCATTCTCAGCTAATTGAATTCTAGATTCTCGATCGATTGTCTGAAAAAAATGGTGATAGATTAAATTTCATTACCAATTCATTAAAAATACTTAATTTACTTCGCGTCCCTTCAAATTATTTAACTGTTGAAATTCTCTCTCCTGTGACTGACCGTGTAAATTAAAGTGATGATTTGAAATCGCTTCTAACACTTCACTTTCCTTCTGATTCAATACCCGTTGATGATACAACAGTTGTTTCCGTTGATAGGCGACCCGTTCCGCTTCCGCATTCAATTCATCCTCATACCGTTTCTCCACATCTTTCATCCGATTCGCATGTTCGGTTCGTTTGATTTCATTCTCCAAACGGGTGGCAAGAGACATTTCCCGTTTCTCCAAATCGAATAATTTCTTATTCAATTCATCATTTTCAATTTTTAACTGATTCATTTTATCAATTTTCAAATTCGCTAATTTCTGGGGATAGTTTAGGAATTTTTGATAATCACCCGAACATAGGGGTTCAAATGATTTAATAAACTGGTTCGGATGTAATTGTTTCGGACATTTTTCAATAAATTCGTAACATCTGCGGATGAATTGTTTCATATCGATGTTAGTTTGTTCGTCAAAGAACCGTTCGATTTCCTGCGAATTTTTCAATCGCATAATCGTTGATTTCAACATCGAATTAAATGCGACAATAGAAAACATCAGAAACCAGGGTGGATTTGATATTATATGATCCCATAATTGAAACCATTGTCTCTGATCCAACACCTCAGTGAAAGCGGTTTGAATTAGGGACCAACCAAACACGGTCGATCGAATTTTGTTTCCATCATAAAAATCGATCAGTCCCGGTTCATAGAAAGCCAATAAATTCTCAATCATTCCTAAGTAATTAATCGGTTCGATTGGTGCAAATTCAAACCATAATTGGCCATGATTCAATAGGATCGCTGCAACCGTTTCAAAGCACATTAGCACATTGTCACCGAATACTTTTAAAAATGGATAGACAATATTTGGAATGAAATTACATTCACCGTATATACGGCACCAGTGTGTTAAGGCGGAAACAATTCGCTTCAAATTTCGATGTAATTTTGGATCGTCTAATTGAAATCTGGTATCATAATCATCAACGGTCGGATGTAGCCCTTTTGCAATTAGACGACCGAATGCATTCGAATTGTCCGGCAGACTTAATAGGCTCTTCCAAATTAATATTCGGTATTTTTCCGGAAATTCATGATACGTTTTTAAAATATCCAGCAAACTTTTACGGGGGATTATTTTTTGAATCTACAAATTTAAAAATATGAGTTTTTAATTTCATAATAAATTCTTCTAAAAGAAGGAAAAATTATCTATATACAAACCTCATCATTAAAATTGTCCAATTGAACTTTAACATCCTCCTTCTCCGTTATCATCGTAATTTTTCTCTGTCCCACCCTTAATTTCTTCACCAAATGGGTGATATCGTAAAACGTCACCTCACCACTTTTTAATAAAATTGCTAACAGACACCCATTTCGTGATACATGCAACTTGTGGCCCAAACCTTTATATATCATTAACGGGGCATGCAAGCAATTTAAATCAAATATAACAACATCGGTTACCGATGTAATTGCTGTTAATCGTTTATTGTCATCAATGGATTGAAATTGTGGTATAAATTCAAACCGACGTATGGTTACATCAGGCGTATGTATTATATTGTAAATTGTCCAATTAAATGTTTTATACATAATCAAGTGATGATCAATGGTCGTTACGTACATGTCCGTTCCACAATTTGAAAAACAAACGTCCCCAATCAATCCCATCCGATAATCTTTTATTATATGTCCAAGTATATCCGTCGATTTACTAACAGCTACTTTATCACCAATCCCCATATGAGCATTACATCGGTCATCATCACTATCATCTGCCACCGTAGCTATATTTAATCGATCTGGTACAATTTTCCGAAGGAACTTCTCCTTTTCCCGTATTGGTTCGATGAGCTTTAACTGCTTAAATGATGCATCATTTGACCATATATGAATTGTGTTATCATCAAACGAACCATACAATTGATCCGTATTCGGGATAAATGCCATCTTATTGATACGTAACATTATTTCGGACGGATGAAGTTTATGCTTTTGTTCGAATGTATTACGATTATAGATAACCGCTTCCTCTACCGTTGTACATAAGAAAAGTGATAGGCTAACGGTATTTGGGAATGATATTGACTTTATTTGAATTTGAAATGGTTGAATTTTTCTTTCAATATGTTCATCATCTATGGGGTTTTTTTTTTGGGTTGAACATGCAAAATCGAAATATAAAATCAAAATTATTTACTCATTTTTATTCTTATTTTTTGCAGTGGCGGAATCTTCATTCAGGATACAGGATGTCTTATAATCCGATCCACGTAACGTCAATGATTTTATCAATTTCCTAATTCACTTATTTGACTAATATATACATAAATTAGTCCTATATACATACATACTGATAAAAACAAATCGTTTTAAATTTATAATCTTATATAACACCCTTCTACAAAATTGCACTTTTTTTTTCTCCCATGAGAAATTCCAAATGCACATGATAGTGGAGCAT